>PVJN01017912.1:0-40009 GCA_004026805.1 Lasiurus borealis
CTATTCTAGTTAGCAGGTATTTTCTGATGTGCAATCCATATTTCTCCTGCTGTGTTGGCTCATTCCATCCTATTGTCATGATACTGATGTTATAATTTTCATGGTCCTTTCTCAAGGCCAGGAAATCACAGCATTTGTAACTGAGTCGATGGTTATGGTCACATTCCAATTTCCTTAAGTGCCTCCACCTTGAACAGCCCTCTGAATCCCAATTTTTGTAATGTGGTTGAGGAGCTGTGAGAATGCCATCTGTTTACAAGAATGGGGCCATCGATGGCTGCATACTTGACTTGAAAATGACACCACTCATCCAAATCAAGATTTGTGACTTAAGGAAGCTGGCCTTGGACAACTAGGTTGACCCTCACTTTTTGGGAGGGCTGGCCATTTTAGAGTAGTTAGTTGAAAACATGAGCCTAGAGTGGCATTTATATAGCATTTTTATTTATTGAGTATAACTGCTGTACTCAGCTTTGTATAAAGAATGGGAGTAATAGAATCAAATTAAGGGAAGCTAGTTAGATAGAATAGCATGGAAGTTCCCTAATGAAGAGATCTGATAGACCATGGAATAGTCTTCCCCAGGAAGGCTGGTCTCATTGAGATGTGGTTATTTACCATGGAACCAAATAGTTCCCCACTGGGTGCCTTTTAGGCCATTTTCATTTTGGCTTGTGACTTGGATTTAATTGGAAAAGTATCTCACATCTGTTGTTGACTAAGTAAATGTTTCTCAAATTCTAGTTGTGGCAGAATCACCTAGTTATCTTGCTAAAATACAGACCCCTAGTCCTTGATCTCAGGACTTTTGTTTCATCAGGCATGAGTACTGTCTAGGTATCTCCATGTTTGCTAGTTTTTTTTTTTTTTAAATTGTTATTCTGGTGCATATGTGCTGTAAACTCCATTTTAAAAAACAATGAGTTGGGAGAGATTTCTGACTTATAGTAAGTATATCTGTACATTTTCATTTGTTCCTTATTCTCATTCTAATATCCACTTTGCCCCATCACCAGAGTCCTGTTCCACTTGCAGATAGGAATCACGTTTGGTAGAAAAAATATTTCATGGAAGGCTGGAGGTTGCTCAGAGGAGTGTGCTGCTGCAAGGAGCTCTCCAATCACTCTCAATCTGGCCTTCCTTGCCTTTTCCTGTGAGGCAGGTTGGTATAGTACAGTGTTGCCCAAAGTCCTATGGTACATTGACAACTATTAGAAAAAGAGTCCTATTGGCAGATAAGTGTGAGAAACCGTGGAAAACAAAGTTAATCAGATTTCTTTAGTGCAGAGTTTCTCAGAGACTTTATCATGACAGAATCTTTTTTAAAAAATATATTTTATTGATTTTTTTACAGAGAGGGAGGGAGAGAGATAGAAAGTCAGAAACATCGATGAGAGAGAGACATCGATCAGCCGCCTCCTGCATGCCCCACAGTGGAGATGTGCCCGCAAGCAAGGTACATGCCCCCGACAGGAATGGAACTTGGGACCTTTCAGGCCACAAGCCGACGCTTTATCCACTGAGCCAAACTGGTCTTGGCTCATGACAGAATCTTAACCATTTCATGAACAGTTTGATCATAGAATTTCTCATGGGACTACTACTGATTCAGGGAACACACTCTGAGAAACTCAGTGAGTTGAAGGCAAGAAAAATTAGTGTTTAACCTCAGCTCTTCACTCAAATAGCTTAGTAACTTTGGGTAGGTTCTTTGAAATGGGAGTAATCATGTGACTGTAACTATTATTGTGAGAAGAGAATAAAATACATTTTTGAGAGTGATTTGTGAAGTGTAAAGTGCCAGCAGTTGTAATTGGGAAACATGTTGCATATAAGTTTGAAGAGTGGAGAGTGAGCCTGTCTTTCACTTTGCTTCGACTTTGCTTAGACTGACCAAAAGGGACTACAAAATCTGATCTACTTGGCTCACCAGGGATTGTCTTAATGACACATCAATAGCTAACTAAAAAGTCTCAGATTACTACTTTCTAAATCATTCCACTGACACACTGATTTGATGAAATATTAAAGCCCTGGATACTTTGCAGTGGATGTAGAAACAGGACTAGTAAGTGGTGACTCATGGTGACAGAGATGGTTAAAGCCAAGCACCAATAGGATGGAAAGGGCTTGGACTGTGAAGAACTGGAATCTGGGGTACTGATTCAGTTATTAGGCTGTATCCCATGAGACCTGTTAACACAGATCAAGTTCTGTTGTCTCAAGAAGTTTGGGCAAGCTTGAACTCAAATAAGTAAAAGTCATATACAGTGGGTTTAGTATCATGGGTGGGAAAGGCAGATCAGTATATGCTTCCATGAAGAAACAATGCTCATCATTTAAAAGATGGAGTGTTGTGATTCTGAGTTTTTAGTGTGGGTTGGAGCCTGATGACACCTGACACCTAGGTAAGAAAATCAAGGCCCGGGCCTTTCAGAGAGGGCCAATAAAATCTGCGTGTCATGTATTGAAGTTCTCACCAAGGGGGATGAACATTAGCCCCAGTGGTGTAATTTAGAGAAACCCAGATACACCAATAAAACAAACCATGGAACTTGGAAGGAATGGCTAAGGGGTCACATCAGTGTGGCCTGTCTCTCATACTAGATTCCAGACTTGGAGTATGAAACTAATTCCAGACTATATCTGCTGGTGATGACCAACTCCTACTTCAGCAGTAATAATAACAGCAAAGAGCTAGTGGAACTTACTTTATCGCAGGCTCTGTTCCATATGCTTAACATATATTATCATTCTCAAACTACAGAATTCACATTTTATTGATGATGATTTAGAGGCAGGGAGAAGCCAAGTAAATTTTTTTAAGGCCACATAGTTTATAAATGGTGATGTATGGGTTTGAATTTACAAAGCTTGACTTCAGAGCTACCCTATTTTCCACTGCCACTGTTCCATCACAACCTGTGAGAAGTATAATAATTGAAATGAAAAAATCATTAGAGAGCTCAGCAGATTTGAGATAATAAAAGAAAGAATTAGTGAACCTGAAGACAGATTAATAGACATTTAAAAATGAAGAAAAATGAACAGAGCTGAAAAGACCTATGGAATATCATTATACATTTCAACATACATAAAGAGGGAGTCCAGGAGGGAGGTGAGAGAGCTAAAGGTCCAGAAAAATATTTAAGTAAATAATGGGTGAAAATATCCCGAATTAGATGAAAAACAGTTTATATAAACAAAAATCCAAAGTAGGATAAACATCTATGCACAGTCTATGGACAAAGTGTTTAAAGACAAAGATAAAAGAGAAAAATCTTGAAATCATTAAGAAAAAACAATTGATACTGTACAGGGGAGCATAAATATGATTAATGGATGACTTATCACCTGAAAAATAGTAGTCAGGGAACAGTGAATAACATAAAGGGCTGAAAAATTACCCATCAATAATTTTATATCTAGCAAAAAATATTCTGCAAAAAATGAAAGTAAAATAAAGGCAATCCAAGATAAAGATTAGAAGAATTTGTTATTAGCTGATCTGCCTCATAAAAAAATACTAAAGGTTGTCAGTAAGGCTAAAAGAAAATGGCTACAGATACTAAGTCCACAGGAAGAAATAAAAAGCACAGGAAATGGTAAACATGTGGGTTAATATTCCTTAAATATTTTTTTCTCATTTTCTCTCTTAATTTATTTAAAGAAATAAGATTTTTATATCTTTAAACATATACAAAGCCTGGATGGTATTGCTCAGTGGTTGCGCATAACCTAGAACCAGAAGGTTATGATTCAATTCCCAATCAGAATCCAGGCTGGGATTGTGGCCTCGATCCCCAGTTAGGGGCATGCAGGAGGCAGCTTATTGATGATTCTGTCATCATTGATGTTTCTATCTCTCCCTCTCCCTTCCTTTCTCTGAAATCAATTAAAAAAAAAAAAAATATATATATATATATGTACTTATTTTTAAATTTTTATTTATTTATTTTAAAGAGCAAGGAAGGAATAGAGAGAAACATTGATTTTTTTTGTTCCACTTATTTATGCATTCATTGATTGATTCTTGTATGTGCCCTGACTGGAGATTTAACCTGCAATCTTGGCATGCTCTAATCAACTGAGCTACCTGGCTAGGGCTTATATATACTTATTTTATACCTACTATATAGGTTATAAGGCATTCTTATATTCTAAAAACGTAAACAGTACAAACAACATCCTCTGACCAGAATGCACCAAACTAGAAATAAACAAACATACAGAAAACAAAAGTTTTCCAACAACCTAGATATGAAAAAGCAAAACTATCTTTAATATATTTGGTTTAAAAGAAAATCTAAATGAAAATTGAAGAATATATGGAAACATTTATAAAAATACTAGGTATTAGAATTAATGAGAATTAGTTAAAGCAAGGATTAGAGGCAAATTCATAGCTCTAAATACTTATATTAGTAATTAAGAAAGAAAGAAAGTAAACAAATTAACTTACAGCCCAAACAATTAGAAAAAATTTTTAAACCCAAGTAAAATAGGAGAACTTATTTAATAGATAGAAGTAAAAATTAATGAAGTAAAATATAGGAAATAGTGGAATCAAAATATAAATCATTAGCTTTTTAAAATTAAAAATAATTAAAATAGTTGGATATTAACTAATCATGAAAAGAGAAAGTTTAAAAATACAAAATAAAAACTAAAATGGAGAAAATATCAAAAGAAATAAATAATAAATAAATAGGGAAATAACCACAAACATAAGAGGATATTAAAAAAAAAAATTTGGGAGGCTACTGTGCTCAAATTCTTGCAAGTAAACTTGAACACCTGAGTGAAAGGGGTACTTTTGTAGGGAATAGTAATTTAGTGACAGAAGGATACCAGGCAGACAAGAATGCAGCTTTTTCCACTAGTCACTTACAACTAAGATGAAGTAAAAGAGATTTCAGGCTTTCCTCAGGCACGATCTGAGACTTTGAGAGAGGACAGTGAAATGGGCATTGTTTCTGATGACTTGATGTCATTGTATTTATTCTTCATCTTTATTAATATTCAGGAACCAGTAATAAACCCCTGGCCCTCAGTTTGCTGAATATTCTTGTGTAAATACACTTAGTGGCACTGTGTGTTCCTGCTGGAAAGTGGCAGCCCTGTGATATTATAACACAGTTCCTCCTCCTCCACCCCAGCCCCCACCTCAAGAGGTTTTAACTGATTGACTTTTAAAAAGGATTCTGTGAAATAAATATAAATTCATTTATCAGTATGTCTCCAGCATCCCTCTCCCATATTTCTGTCTCTTTAAAAGGTTGCTAGGCAACCAGGTTGAAAAATAGCTGAAGCCCTTGTAGAGAGAAGACATACTTACAATGTTAGAAATATAAATATGGGCTTGCTCACTTGGGCTTGCTCACAGACTGCCAGGTTTTGTGACATAATCAATTCAGAGGTAATGATTACAATTGATCTTGAGGTTAGTGAAAACAATTGGCCATAATCTGCCCGGGGAAGTCATGACTTAAACCACCCAAGTGTGAGAGGAGGTGCTGCTCCAGTGGTACCTTTTGACCTTGAAAGGGGATGAATTTTCAGTGGTTCCTGCTGGCCAGTCTCTCTGCCTAAGTCGGTGTGACTCCATTCTTGCAGTTAGCAGTCTCCATAAAATCCCTTTAGAGCTCACAATTGTTAACGCCCAGTCTTCCCGAGGAATTGCTGCTACATCTCCCCTGGCGTTAATATATCCACTTGATTTTAAACGGAGCCTGCTTGCGTGGCCATTGGCATTGCACCGTCTCTGGTGGCCCAGGCTGAGATTGCTCTAAGGACCTGCACAGCCTTCCTACCTGGTGTGTGTGCCAGGGTCTGCTCCTGGGGACAGGTATTGATATTCAGCTGCTAATTTCCCCCATTAGAGACAATGTGGTAGGATCTGATGTTGCAATCTGTTCATCTGAGGTCTGCCCTGATTTTTCCTGTTTAGAATATATTGCTAATTTTATTGAAACAATAAAGAACGAATAGATGCACAATGCGACCCTAAATGGTCTTGCTTTGCTATGGAAAAAAAAATCCACAGCAGTCGATTTCTTTTTGTCTCTTATAAATTTATTAACAGCGTGCTGTAATTAGGTGCATGGTTTTGCCTTAGAGGACAAATGGTGCTTCTTGAACTGTGACGTTAGTCTGATTGTGGTAAAATAACCCATTTGGTTTTACCAGCTGTGACTTTGGAGGGAACGGAATGACAGAGAATGCGTAAAATTCAACAGATGAAATCATTCTCAGCTCATACTCCCTATTGCTGATTATTCCACATCCAAACAAAATGCTCTTTGGATTTGCTTGCTAATGTCTTGGTGACCTGAGGAGTATTGTGCTTAAGTGGATGGGATGTCAGAAGAGCAATGGGCTTATCAAATCAGGTTCATATTTCCCCATTAATGTGACATAGACTGCTCTGGTAGAATCTAAAGATGTGTGGTTCTGATTTACCTAGAGGGATTCCCAAGTGGGGAAGCAGGATAGTGCACTGGTTGCAATTTTGCTGTTCAGACCAGGCTGCCTGTTTCGGAAGCCACAGTATTATGGCTTCTGAATTTCTCTAAGCCCTGGTTCTTTGTCTTCAAAACAGGGAATTGTATAACCTTCCTCACACAGTGTATGTGAGGATTAAATGAGTGAATTCTTAGCAGAGTCCTTATACATAATAAGCTCTCAAGAAAATTGAGGATTCAGATCCCAGAAATAATAAAGCCCATTATTCTTTGCAAAATGGTCCAGCTTAAGGGAGAGTCGTGGGTTCCCGACTGGGTTTGAGAGACTAGGGGAAAGAGCCATTATCAGCTCCCCTCAGTCTACACTGGGCCTGGAACTCTGACTGTGGGGAAGGAGTCCAGAAGGAAAAGGAGTTCCCTTTCTGTGACTGTGATCCCGGCAAGAGTTTTGAACTACACTGACTTTCATGGACTTCTTTTCTTTTCAATGCTGGGAGAAATCTTAGAGATCCACATCAAAGTGTGAGAAGAGGTGTCTGCTGCCTGGCTTCACTTTTTCAGCTCCCACAAAGTAGGAACCATAGAAATGGAAAACCACAAAGAGATTAAGTCTGTTTGTGGTCCTGTCCCCTCACTGGTCCTTGTTCTGGGTCCCTTTTTCTAAGTTTCTATTCTTGCCTGCTGTTTATCTCAAGTAAAGTTTTACCCAATAAAAGTTTACAGTAGGATGCTTCCCAGCACATTCCCATTTCAATGAGGACCCTCTGGGACAGAAAGCAGTTAAGTCTTAATAAAAATAAAAATAAAAAGAGAGAGAGAGAGAGACATCCTGACAAAACAGGTTTTCTAAATGGGGGAAGAAAGCTACTGCTATCTCTTGATAACCTTGTAAGTGGTCCTAATGTCATAGGAAACTGGACTCATTCAGGTGATGGATGCTGGAAGTTATCTATTGCAAGCTTGACATAGAAATTTGTTAAAATATAGTGTTTTGTTTTGAAAAAGAGATGGCGGAGCATTTTAACACTCTTAGCATCTCTGTGTTTTCTCATTCACTTCTTTCTTGTACCATTGATCTACTTAGTGCCTTTCAGCTCAGAATCTCCTCTTTTGTGCTCTGCTTTGTGATCCTGGAGTTGGACTCCAAACGTCTCCTTTGCCACGTGCAGATGTTAAATTTCGTCAGTAGAGGGCGGTGGAGGGCCACTGCTGGAGGAAAGAGCTCTCCTGGTTTCAGAGTCCTTTTTGAAACCTTCTTGCTCCTGTGGACTTTGGCTATTCGAGGCATTTGGGACACCCAATGGTGCTCACCCTCCAGAGAGTTTTACCAGCACTCAGTGAGCAGCTTCCAGTGCGTCTCAAAGGCAACCGGGCAGGTGGTTTTCTGTTTTCCAGCCATGGCTTGTCTCACCTCAGAGAACATCACCTCCATGGCCCATAGTCACATCCTTTCCAATGAGATCTGAATCTCAGTCTTGGATTTGGGGGCGGGGGTTCTTCCAAATTAGTTTTTTTTCCCCACAGGCATTCTGTCCCAGCTACAGGGGCTGCTCCCAGTACCTGTTCTTCCTGTTTTATTAGAGTTCTCTTTATTCCTCAGTATTTAATCCCCTATTACTAGTCAATAATTCTTTATGTTAACTTTTTCACTGTTCAAATTACTGCTGTTTCTTTCTGTTGGCTGTTCAGACCCAAATTGATAAATCCTAGAGGGTCAAAAGTAATGTTATGCTAAATATAAATTTGGGGAGACACTGGACCTGCATATCTGAGCTCTTTCCCTTCTCCTTTTCTCTTGGGAGTCAGCCAGACCCAAGACTGGCCAGATAAGTCTGTCTTTCAGATTTAGAAAGCCTATTCCCTGCAGGTGAAATCACATTCTCCAAGATCAGCTCTATCAGTACTTAGGTGTTATTTTGGACACAGTCTACTGACTACTTTATCTTATTTCTCAATTAGTTCACAACCCAGGCTGGGAGAAGTCCTACTTCCTATTGTCCCCCCGCACCATCCCCAACACCCCAATATTTTTTATATAAAACATTTTAAAACAACCTACCACCAGAAAAATGAATGCTCTCAGAAAGTGCTGCATGTCTAGCACGTGCTCTTTAGCTTTGCCAATCCCCTCGCCCCCTCCCACATCACTGTGGCTTTCATCCCACCACAATAAAGCTATTTTTCTTAAAACGTTAACATAATTGGTGAGTGATTCTGTATCTCCAAAGCACTGTCATACCATAGTGTCATCTTCAAGGTGTACAATGCCACAGAACCCACATAAACAGTTCAAAATTTGATAACAACAACAACAACAAAAACTATTAGAAAACAATAAAATGTATTTGAAACACATCTCTTTCAAATCAAGAATTTACAAATCATGCATTTAACACTCTGTGTGGAAAAGAATAGTCTTGTGGCTTCCACTCAGTGCATGAAGGCCCACGAAGGAAAAGGATCATTAGCCAGCCCTTGGGCAAGGTGTACTTCCCTGGCACATTGGACATTAACAGTTGGATTGGATGGTATTGCTGAGTTCTTGTTGAAGGAGGAAATTGAAGAACGGGTGTCGGCAAAGGACCATATTGGCTCAGGCCATGAGCTGCACACCACTTCTCCCCTCCATAATCTCTATTGACACAGCCTTCTATTGTCCTTGACTTTCTCTTTCACTCTGCATGCATGGCTGAGCTACTTATGTGTCCTGTGTGTTTGCATAAGGAGAGTTCAGTGGAAGGAAATGTACTCCAATGTGCTCAGAGAGAAAGAAAATGTAACCAGCAACCAAGGAATTTAGGCTGCCTGT
This sequence comes from Lasiurus borealis, assembly GCA_004026805.1. Taxonomy (NCBI): domain Eukaryota; kingdom Metazoa; phylum Chordata; class Mammalia; order Chiroptera; family Vespertilionidae; genus Lasiurus; species Lasiurus borealis. The sequence continues at coordinate 9,274 of PVJN01017912.1, forward strand.
CACTGCTTGAGCCAATTAAGCAGACACAGGGTTGAATCATGTGTGAGTGTTTATTCCCATACGGTGGCAGTATGGGAAAGCACCCACAAAAATCTGACCCTACCCCCCTTGCCTGTTGGCTGGTTATATACACACGAGGGAGAAGATAGCTATGTGCAGTTATGAGCTACAAGTGTAACATGGAAAGGGGAGGGTAGAGTCTGCAGTCTGACCTTCAGGAACTCAAAATCTGATCACAAGGTGGCTAATCTTTTATAATGTTACAAATTCAACCCTTTCTGGGATTGCAGAATGGCCAGCGTTTCTGAGAAAAACTCCTGGAGGAAGTTCGGGTCCAGGCACAGCAACCAAATCAAAGCGTGTCCTGTCCTTGGTCTGTTCTCAAAATGTATTTCTTTTCTGACTAATGGACCCATTGAGGCAACTTATCTTTTTACAGCCTTGTTTTATCCTCTAGTTTCCCAGAGTTGGTAAGAAAACTTCTTATCAATAGTTAGTGAGGTGAATAATTATTAGATACTGTGGTTCTATTCTCATTGCATGCCCTTCCCCACACTCAAAAACACAACTAATGCCTTTTGTGAAAATTTTTATATTATTTTATTCTCCCCAGAGGATATGTTTATTGATTTTAGACAGAGAGGAAGGGAGAGAGAAACATCGATGTGAGAAACATTGATTGGTTGACTTTTATACATGGTACCCAACCAAGAATTGAACCTTTTGCTGTACGGGAGGATACTCCAGCCAACTGAGCCACCCAGCCAGGGCCCTTTTGTGAACATTTGAAATGGTGTAGCAGCTAAGGATTAATAAAGCTTTTATGACACTCCCCATCTCAAGCATAGGCCTAGGCAATAACACCTGACAGAAAACATAATATAATCTTGAGTTTCTGAGATGACTTTTGAAACAGTTCTTGCTGGGCTGAAAAGCCAGAGAAAGTGAACATCTTGTCACTTGCTGATATGAGATTACTTTATTATGAGCCATATGATTTGACAGGGTAACTTCACATTTTAATGATTACAGCAAATGGTGTTGTTTAAGGGACAGGATTAAATAAAGTTATTAAGAATCAGAATCTGAGGTATCAACAAGCTTGAAATTTAAGTCCGAATCTTTGCTTTTCTAATTGTTTTTAATGATTCTTTAGTTATTGTGGAATAAATTTTCATAGGCATTAATCATCGAGCCTATGCTTTTATAGACAGTGGTGCTATAAGGCTGAGATGTGACTTAGGTTCATTTTATTTTTGTGATATGGTTCATAACATGCTATCTCCAGATATGACACCTTGGCACATTGACTAGTTCAAGCTGAAGGATTTTGAGAAATGGCACATGCTAAAAGAACTTCCTGACCTTCTCCTGAACCAGGCCACAAAACTTTCTTATGAGAGGTGCCCTCTTAATACCCAGGAGAGAGAAGCATCCTTATCTCCCAAGACCACGATAATGGACACAGAGAGGAATCTGCCTGAACAGGCTTTGCTGAGTTTCCCCAGTTACCACACTGAGCTCATACTCTTTGTCCCATTGCATTTTTCCACAACTCTCCACTCTTCAAATCAAACTTAGCATAAAACACTCAGGCTAAACCATTTCTTTAAGTCTTCATTTCCTTATGAAGCCTCTCATGTCATGTAAAACGAATCTATATATATATATAAAAGCCTAAGCAACCATTACAACCAGTAGACTGAGTGATGGGTCAACCGGTCACTATGATGTACCCTGACCACCAGGGAGGCAGATGCTCAATGTAGGAGTGCCCCTGGTGGTCAGTGCACTCCCATAGCCAACCTCCTGTGGTCCTTCTTCCCAGCCAGCTGGCCCCATTTGGCCCCAATGGAGACTGGGCAAGATGGGCCCCAATCGGCCCTGATCGCCAGCCAGGCCAAGGGGACCCCCATGCATGAATTTGTGCACCAGTGCATGAATTTGTGTCTTCTAGTATTAAATGAATTTGTATGCTTTTCTCTTGTGAATCTGTCCTTTGTTACAGAGGTTATAATTGAGAACTTAAAAGATAAAGGAGCAGAGACCAGTTTGGCTCAGTGGATAGAGCATCGGCCTGTGGACTGAAAGGTCCCGGGTTCGATTCTGATCGGGGGCATGTACCTTGGTTGCGGGCACATCTCCACTGTGGGGCATGCAGGAGGCAGTTGATCGATGTCTCTCTCTCATTGATGTTTCTGACTTTCTATCTCTCTCCTTCCTCTCTGTAAAAAAATCAATAAAATATATATTTTTTAAAAAAGGATAAAGGAAAATAGATATTTTTTTTCTTCTCTGTATTTGCTCCCTTCCAAACACCTCTGCCTCTAGTGTTTTCCTTGCAAACTTGTTCCACTGATTAGGATATGCCTTTGTGGTGATTAGCATTTTGTCTGAATGTCTTTTCCACCCTGGACATACCTTTTATACTTACTGAGGGTGTATGCACACCACTGTGATTCTGACTTGTGTCACCTTCATGTCTGTTTTCTGATTGTAAAGAAGTATCTTCAACTATTTAATTTTTTCAAATGATTCCTCTTTAGCAGAATTATATCATATGTATGTTTTGAGTAAATCATGCTCTGTGCTCCATACATCAAGGCAATTAGTCAGATATTCCCACCATTAGAACCAGGTAGCAGATTCTTGCAAATGGTGGAATGGAACCCAGCATCAGGGGATCAAAGCCAGACTCTGGTGGAGCTGAACAATATAAGGTTACTATTCACTGTGTGTTCTCTAGAGTGGTGACTCAAGGGCACCCTTCACAACCTGCAGGGCTGTTTGCCAGTCACTTCCTCCTCTGCTCTGGAAGTGTCACTGGCCAGCTTGAGAAAGTGAGGCAATCAGTGTCTATTCTCCTGTGTGTGAATTACAATGTGGGATCCTCAAAGTTCTAATAGTGATAAAACAATAGAAACAACTTGAATATGGATGTTGGCTACACAAACTATAATATGTTCTGTGGCATGGGTTGATCTTTAGAATGGAAAAAATTAGGACCAGGATACTTATGTATAGTGTATAATCACATTTCTACTCTCCCCAACTATAAACATATTATAAAAACTAATATATTATAAAATTTATATTGCACTTATATAGGAGTAGACAAAAGTAGGTTTACAGTTGTTCTTATGGAAAATACAATAAAAAAAATCCAAGAATAAATTCTGTTTCATTTACACATATGTGTCAACCTACTTTTGCCTACTCCTGTATTTATAGCACAACTAGTATATATATATTTATAGCACAGCTAAATAATCCTATCTCTAAAAGAGTGATATGCAAATTGACCATACCTTCGCTACACCCACAAGCCACATCTACTAGCCAGTCAGGAGCGAGTATTCAAATTAACCCAACCAAGATGGCTGCAGCCAAGGAGAGAGCAGTAGGCTTGGGTTTCCCTGGCAATGGAGGAAGCCAAGCTTTCTGCCTGCTCTGGCAGGCCGAGGCCTCCACTCAAGGCTAGGAAGTTTCAATTATAGAAGATAAATAAGTACCAACAAAAATGGCAGCAGACACAGAGCTGGAGAGAACAGAGGCTTGAGTTGCCCCTGGCGATGGAGAAAGCCAAGCTTCCCCGCCACTCTGATGAGCCCAGGCCTCCACTCAAGGCTACAAAGTTTCAATTATAGAAGATAAATAAATCCCAACAAAATGGCAGCAGCCACAGAGCTGGAGAGAACAGAGGCTTGAGTTGCCCCTGGTGATGGAGGAAGCCAAGCTTCCCTGCCACCCTGATGAGTCCAGGCCTCCACTTAAGGCTACGAAGTTTCAATTATAGAAGATAAATAAACCCCAGATACTAAGGCCTCCATTTGGTCACGGGGGTTGTAGGGGGTGTGTGGGAGGGAGGCCATAACTGGCCTGAAAACCACCACAGGTCTCTCGCCAAGGCTGCCCCACGCCCCAAGGGAACACCCACTCTGATCTAGGACACCCTAGCTGGCCTCCACCCATGCACCAGGTTTCTATCCTATCTAATAAAAGAATAATATGCAAGTTGACCATCACTCCAACACACAAGATGGCTGCCCCCATGTGGTCAAAGATCCTGCCCCCATATGGACACAAGATGATCACCACAAGATATCTAGCAGGGGAGGGCAGTTGGGAGGGACAGGTCTGCAAGGGAGGGCAGTTGGGGGAAAACAGGCTGGCAGAGGAGTAGTTTAGTATCAATCAGACTGGCAGGGGAGTGGTTAGGGGGTGATTAGGCAGGCAGAAGCAGTTAGGAGCAATCAGGAAGGCAAGCAGGCAAGCACTTAGGATCCAGCAGTCCTGTATTGTGATCCTATTCTCCAAAATAGGATCGAGCCTAAACAGGCAGTCAGGCATCCCTTGAGGGGTCCTAGATTAGAGAGGGTAGAGGCTGGGCTGAGGAACATAAGCTGAAATTTCATGCACCGGGCCTCTAGTCTATATTATATATTTACAGCAAGTATTTAAAGTGGATATAAAATAGTCTGAGAGAATACAGGTCAAGCTGATATAGGAAAGAGACTGGGATTAGGAGAATTAGGGGTGGAATTGAAGAATTTTGTTTTTTGCTTTCTATGTTCTTCTGTGTGGGAATTTTTATTTTTTGGATTAATCCTCACCCAAGGATATTTTTCCATTGATTTTTAGAGAGAGCAAAAGGGAGGGGGAGAGACAGAGAAAAAGAAAAATTTACGTGAGAGAGATACACTGATTGGTTGCCTCCCAAAGGTGCCCCAACCCAGGCCAGGGAGGTACATGCCCTTGACTGGAATCAAACCTGCCACCCTTCAGTCTATGGGCCAATGGTCTATCCACTGAGCCAAAATGGCTAAGATAGTTTTTTTTCTTCTTTTCTTTTTTTTTTTTTTAATTGATTTTGGAGAGGAAGGGAAAGGGATAAATAGAAACATCAATGATGAGAGAGAATCATCAATTGGTTGCCTCCTACACAGCCCTCACTGGGGATCAAGCCCACAACTAGGCAAGTGCCCTGACTGGGAATCGAATCGTGACTTCCTGGTTCATAGGTCAATGTTCAACCACTGAGCCACATCGCTGGACCTATATTGAGGAATTGTTTTACATTCTGGTGGGATCTTGTATTATAGATATTTCAAATTTTTAAATACTTTTGAACAGGTAGGAGGTGACTTAGGGAGAAACGTAACTTTGTCTGTGGCTAAGTGGTAATAATGAGGGAAGAGACAGAGGCACATGCCTCACCATTCAACCTCATTAATGAATCTACAGATTGTGATCAAGATGGCAGCCCCTCTGCTGTGATCAATGCTCTCAGAATGCTTCGTATGCTCAGATGTCTTGCTTTTTTGCTTTTATAGTAAATAAATAGAATACCTTTTGAATATACTCCCAGGTGTTTAACTATATGCTAATGACCATTCATTAATTATTATACCCCAGTCTTTATATCTCCTCTCTGCATTTTGCCTTTTCTTTGCTAACACCCTCCTGTTCTCATCAACTGGTTTATGTCCCCTCTGTTAGGATCCACCTTGAAATTCATAGCTCCAAGAAGCCTTTCTTAATTAACTCAGCTTCATTGAGAACTCTTTTACTCAGCTTCTCCTTGGTGAATGTGTTTTAATGTTGAGGACTTCATTTTGCACCTTCTAGAGGTGTTGCTGGCTAATTGGCTTTCTGTCATTTTTTTGCATATATGTTCTCTTAATTCATCTTCCAAAGTAACAGACTCTTTCATGGGATAAGACACAGAAAACAGTGAGGTGTATAGGCTTGGGAGACAAAAATACCTAAGTTTAAAACCTGACTTTCACTTTTTGTTGGATGTTTTCAATAAATTTTTTTCTTTTAAGCTCATTTTTTTCCCCACTGGTGAAACTGAAATAACAGTTTCTATTTTATAGGATTATTTTCGTGTTCTGTTGACTTATATGTGAAGCATTTGACATGGAGGTTGGTTGTAGCAAGCACACAACATGATAGTTATTGGTATTGATCCTCTTCTATCTTTAATCCACTATCATTCATTCATATATATATATATATATATATATATATATATATATATATATATATATTATGCATGCCCCATGCACAAAATTTGTGCAGGAGTAGGCCTTCCTTCCCCCGGCTGCTGATACCAGCTTCCCTCTGGCATCCAGGACCCAGGCTTCCTTCGCAACTCCAGATTTGTTCAGAAGATCGTCCAGAAAGACATCCAGAAGGTTGTTTGGCTGTTCGGTCTAATTAGCATATCATGCTTTTATTATATATTAAATGGTCCTGACATCAGTTAATGTCCATGGTGAGGTTTAAAGTCATATGTTCAGGGACCTGGGAACATTTGGGCTTCAAAAGTAGAGAAATGAGGCTTACATATTGTCAGATCCTACTCAAGTCACCACCTAAGGAGATTCCTTTGCTTTTCAAACCCTGCTTGCTCTGTAAAATTTAGTCATAATTTGCTTATATTGAAAGGAGCTCTTTCATAGTCTAATTTTATACTACTTTGGGAACCAAGTCATATTTTGTCTTGTAATCATTTCTGTTCTTACAATATATTTATGTTTGTGTTCACTCATTCATGTAGTCATTCAGCAAAACTTTGTTAAGTGCTGTTGTGCTGGGCACTAAAGATACACCTGAAGAGAAGCCTATCAGGTAGATAAATTGAGGAGAGCACTCTAAACTGAAGATATAGCATGTGCAAAGGTCCTGAGGCACTAAAGCACAGGACCTGCTTTAGGAGCTGTTGATATTATACAGTCCAGTACTGTGAACATGGGGAAGTAGTTTGAGATGAGATTGCGTATATAAACAGGCAAGACCATTTGTATTTCATGTAAAAGAGTTAAGATTTTATCATGCTGGCAGTATGAATCTATTGAAGAAATTTGAGCAGGGAAATAACAATATCAGATTTGAATGTTACAAATAAGTTCTAGGTGCCAAGTGCAAGATGGATTAAAGACAGATGAGGATAGAGAGAGGGAATAAAATAAGGAGGCCCCTGGAGTAATCTGGGTATGAGATGTTACATGAATGAATTAGAATATCAAAGAGGGAATGAGGTGTTGAGAAAAGAAATTAGGAAATAGAATTTATAGGATTTGGTGCTTGATTGATATATTCATTTTCTATTGCTGTCAGAACAAATTACCATAAATTTAGCATTTTAAAGCAGCGCAGATTTATTATTTAACAGTTTTGTAAGTTCAAAATCTGATGTGGGTCTCCCTAAGCTAACATCAGAGTTTCAGAAGGGCAGTAGGCCTTTCTGGAGGCTCTAGGTGAGAACTGGCTTCCTTTTTAATTTAAGTTACTAGAGGCCTGGTGCCTGAATTTGTGCTTGAGTGGGATCCAGCTAGCCCTCCCCAATTGGGGCCAACCACCTGAGGCCTCTTCCCCTGGCCAGCCCAATTGGCCCCAATTGGGAAGGGCTGCCTGGATCCCACCCAAGCACAAATTCGTGCACCAGGCCTCTAGTAACTTAAATTAAAAAGGAAGCCAGTAGAGCTCCTGTGGAGGGGACAATTTGCACATTAGCCTTTTATTATATAGGATAGCAGGATTTTCTTCCTTGCATTTGTAGAATTAAGGTCCCATTTCCTTGCTGTGTATCAGCTGAGGCCCATTCCCATCTTCCAGAGGCTACCTGTATTCTTGGGTAGAATTTCTTTCATATGTTTAATCTTCCCTACCTCTTTTTATTTTCTTTCTATCTCTCTCTTCTGCTTCAAAGGATTCAGCATTAAATTGAGTTACTCCAGGTAATTCTCCATCTCCAGGTCCTTAACCTCAATCATATCAGCAAAGTCCCTTTGCTGTGGAAGGTAGCATGTTCATAGGTTCTGGGCATTGGAATGTGGACTTTTTGAGGGTCCATTATTCTGCCTTCTCCAGTTGGATGGGGTTAAGTTTCTGACTCCAACAGCCAGGTGGAGGCAGCTTGAGGGGAGGAAGATGGTTTTGGTTTTGAACTTGCTGACTTTGTGGTGCTCCAGGGAAATAAAAGTGGGACAATCTAGTGAGTAGTTAAATGCACCAGCCAAAAAAAAACCAGGAGAAATCAAGGCAGGAGTTACCAATTAAGGAGCCTTGGCCATCTAGTGAGCTCTCAGTTAATGAGTAGAATGTGAGGAGAATTGGGCTAAGAATAAGAATGCTGGAGCCGATAATATCCAGGTGCACCAGGCAGAGAGGTACCCATCATAGGAAGAGTAGAATAACCTACACAGTGTCCCATCACGGGGTCTCAGTGCATTGTGACACATTTCTTTCTTTCTACTTGATCTGGCCCATTTTCTCCTCATTCCCTGATTTTCTGCCTGCTCATAGTTTTCACTTCCTAAAATTTCAGCTTGCACTATGTGCTCTGCATCCTGTCCTGTCATCATGCATCTCTCAGCTTCAGCTCCCAGTACTAAACTGCCTCATTTTCTGTTTTTTTCCAGTTCAAGGTGGCAAAAATTCCTTCCAAAGAGAATCGGATCAACCCAGCTTATTTTAAAGTCATGCTGTAGTCACTAAATTAAATGAGGATTGGCTCTCCTGCTGCCAGGTGCCCACCTTAGTTCCATCTTCTGCTCTCTATTTCAGGAACTAAGATAAATTCAGTCTGGCTGTTCAGCAAATTATTTTGTTCCACATACACTTTGGGGGAAGAAGGTTAACTTTATGTCATCACCTCTTTTATCTTCAGCATCACCCCTTGCTTATAGCCTCAGATAGCTCTAAGGCTATCTGTGTGCAGGGGATCTTTATAAAAATTGAATTTTGGGTCCAAAGCGCAGGAATAAAATTCAGGCAGGCAAGACTCAAATCATTTTCCTTCACTGATTAATCTCTTTTCTACATTGCCTTGGTAACATTGAGAGCTGTTTATATAGCTTTATTCACCATCCCTACATTCTATAGGGCCTCAGCATCCATACTCATAAGTGAGTGGTATCTGCCTGCCTCTGCATCACAGCTACCCTGACTCTCTCATATGCTGGATATGGAGCATCTCACCTCCTTTTAGGGAGATCCTCTGGGCAGGGTTGCAGATTGCATCTGTAGTTTCTTTTTAAACATTTATTATTTATTTATTTTTTTTTTACAGAGAGGAAGGGAGTGGGATAGAGAATTAGAAACATCGATGAGAGAGAAACATCAATCAGCTGCCTCCTGCACACTCCCTACTGGGTATGTGCCTGCAACCAAGGTACATACCCTTGACCAGAATCAAATCTGGGACACTTGAGTCCACAGGCTTATGCTCTATCCACTGAGCCAAACTGGTTAGGGCTGCATCTGTAGTTTTAAGAGAAGGCAAAAGGGTACTATGTTACTATTTGGTGGTTTTCTTGGATGGCAAGAGAACTAGAATTTATATTGCCATTGCAGACAATATACTCTAAAGCCTTCTATTTCATTCTTTCCTGTTTTTTTGTTTTGTTTTGTTTTGTTTTTGTTTTTTAGTTTTCATTGCACACAGATAATGATCTTTCAAAGATTTCAATTTACTGAACCTAAGTATGATGGATGGACTCCAGGAAAGATGGGGCATCTACAAGGTCAAATGAGATTCTCTAAAACCAAGTTCCTGTAATGACAAGCTTTCAAAAGATCTGTGGGGTTCATGTGAAGCCATCAGGCATTGGTAATGGTCTGGTGAGGGGTGATCTGCTGCTGTCCCCCTCTGTGCCCTGCTGCCGAGGTTCCGGCCAACACATACCTAGCCCCTTTCCATAGTTCCTGTTGAGAAAAAGACTCAAAACAGGAAGCAACAGTGTTGTCTACACCAGAGTGGACACTTGCTATCAATTTCTCCAGTGGACCTTAGCCAGGTCATTCTCCAATTGCGGAAGCTGTCCCTCCTGTCCCACTGACCGATGTAAAGGCTACTAGGGTTGTTCTAATCAAGTCTGTGACTTCTTGGTTATGGTAAACTACTTTGGGGTGAATTAAGTCTGTTAGACGGTAAGTTGCTTAAGCAGTTCTTTGTGGAACTGGCCTCAGTGAGAACAGAAGGAGCAGAAATCTTGACAAGAGCAAAGAAAGTTCAAGAGCTAGAAGGGGCTGTAGAGATGATCTGGGACAACCTGCTCGCTGAGAGATGCCACACAGGCCACACAGGTGAGCTGAGAGGACATGGATGTGCAACCTCAGAGGCTGGCGACAGTAAGAACAGGTCAGCACAACCAGTGTTGCAGCCAAAGTGATATGACTATGCTTTTGTTATTTAAAAAATACTAGGAAAGACAAAGGCTTGTTGAAGAGAATGAATGAGATAAAGAGGAAGCCTCCAGAATAACTGAAGGGCAACCTTTAACTGCTACTCTTTCTAGCTCAGTTCACAGATGATTCTCCTTTGCATCTTTGAGTCAGATGATCTGAAGTATAATTAAATAATCTTGTAGTACAGGGAAATCATATACTTCCTCTCTTACCATTTTTTTCTTCCCATCTCGTCCTTGCCTCCTGCTCTCTCTTCAGACTTAAAAGATTATATAGCCTCGCCCCCCAAATTACTCACATTCTTTGTTCTATCAGACTTTTTAAACTATCTCTGTGACGTCCTACATGTTATTTTCTAAACCTGAAATGATTTCCCTCTCCTTTATCTTGAAAAATCCAACCTAATCTTTAGAGGTCATCTCAAGTTCTTCTTTCTTATAAACTCTTTGGGACACTGCATATTGGATAAATTGCCCCGTTAGTTCTGTTTCCACAGAACTTTGTGCTTGTGCTTCTATTATGTCATTTATCAAATTGTGTTTTGTGTGATAGGACAATACTGTGAAATATTTTGGGCTCAATTAGGATTAATTGCCTATAGAAGTAGGTTAAAGAAGATGAAAGTTTATTTCTCTCTTCTTTAAGGAAGACTGGGGAGGTAGTCTAGAGCTGGTATGTCAGCTTTATAGTATCAACAGGTATACATTTTCTATCTATAGTAGGGGCCCATTGCATGAATTTGTGCACCTTGAAAGGAACTGTGGGCCCCATGGCTGCAGTGGGCACAGGAGTGTCTCCGCCCATCCTCCATGCTCCTGCCCAGCTCCTCCCACCAGGGCCCCTGGTCCCTTATCTGCCGGCAGCCCCACTCCCACCACTGCTGCACTGGCCCTGCTTGCACCTGCTAATGGCGTGGAGCAATTGGGGCTGGCACCAACAGTGGGTGTGAGAGGGGCTGGTGCTGTCATTGGGTGTGAGTGGCAGGTGCTGCCCAGATCATCCCTCAGGAGCAGAGGTAGGTAGAGAAGCCCTGAGGGGGTGATTGGGGACAGCAGTTGCTGCTCACACCCACTGACAGGGCTGAGTGATCAGAACTGGTGCCAGATGCTGGCAACGGGTGCAAGCAGTGGTTCCAGCACCAGCTGCAGGTGTGAGTGGGGCTGGTGCTGGCAGCAGGTGCAAGTCCCGGGCAGAACTGTGGCATGCGCAAGTAAAGAATGTCACCCCAATGACAGTGACCAGTGCCCCACCTTGGTCTGGTGTCCCTGCTTACCTACTCCACCATCCTGCCACAACCAACACCCACCATGTTCCACGTGTGCCCCTTTGTGGTCAGTGCACATCATAGCGACCTGTTGTTCAGTTGTTCTGCCATTCAGTCTATTTGCATATTACAGTTTTATATATATAGATTATTTGCTATACTTTCATTTTCACGTTATCCTCATGTCCAAAATGACTGTTTAAGTTCGAGGCATCACATCTATACTCTAGAAAGCAGAAAGAGGGAAGAAGAAATATGGCATACCTCCTTTCTCTCAAACAGACTTTCTGGAAACACCATAGGATAATTTTACTTATGTATCATTGCCCAGAACTCGGTCGCATGGCCGCATTTAGCTGCAAGGAAGTCAGGAAAATGTAGTCTATATGACAGCATTATGCCAGAATAAAAATTTTAAGAAACGAAAAGAGAATGGTTATTGAGAGGCAGTTTGCAATCATATTATTTGATATAGTTTTTATTTCTGGCAATTCTTACTGCTCTTATTTTTCTACCTATTGAAGCTGAACTATTTATGGCTTTAGGAAGCAGCTAAAACCCAGATGAAAATAAAGATCACATATAATGGATTTACAGTCAAATTTCTGGTGTGCAGAAATGTAATTTTCTTCTTTTATGAACTTGACTTGTCCATAAGTGCCTGTTTTCATTTATGGCTAGAAAAAGTTTACAGTTAAAGATGTGGGAGCACAAAAAACCCACAAAACTTTTCTTCCAGCTGGCCTCATAATCAAATTAACACAGACATATTAGCAAGAGAGAATGTCCAAAATATATTACCGATGGACATGTGGGAGTGCCATAAGAATATGAGACCTAAGGAGGCATTGTGCCATTCTGGACAAGGGAGAGTGGGAAGGAGTCTGGGGTTTTAAAGAGAAAACAGGTGATTTACAGGTGGATGAGAAGGAGCAAACATGTGGTGAGCAAATGTTTGCTGGGCCACCCAGAAACAGGCGCACACAGAGGAAAATTCAACAGACAGGCTTTGCTAGATTTCTCCTTGGCTGCCTCATTTAGTTTCTATTCTGATGCTAAGGAGGTGCTCCCTTCCTTTAAGCAGATTTTTCTATCTGAATTCTTCAAATAGGAAAAGGAGAAGGGTCAAATGTTCTTTCTGAGTCTTATTTCTTAATAAAGCTTAAAACCAATGTCCCAAAAGGCATATTTGGGGGTGGCAAAACTTTGGTCCCCCTCAAAGATAATGACACTTCTATTTAAAAAATGAATATCTTGCCAGGCTAGTGTTGCTCAGTGGTTGAATGTTGACCTATGAACCAGGAGGTCATGGTTTGATTCCCAGTAAGGGCACAGGCCTAGGTTACAGATTCCATCTCCAGTGAGGATGGAGCAGCCAATCCATGATTCTCTCTCATCCTTAATGTTTTTATCTCTCTCTACCTCTCCTTTCCTCTCTCTCTCTATGAATGTTTTGTCCTGGCTGGATGGCTCAGTTTGTTGGAACATCATCCTATACACCAAGAGGTCGCAAGTTTGATTTATGGTCAGAGCACATATCCAGATTGTGGGTTCCATCCCTGGTCGGGGTGCATGAAGAAGCAACCAATCAATGTCTTCTCTCTGTCTCTGTTTCTTTCTCTCTCTCTCTCATCAAAAAAAAGAAGACACAAATTATTTATTAAAATAAATAAACAAATAAAATTGAATGTCTTGGGGTAAATATTCAGTCAAACAAAGGGCCCTTCCCTTCCCCCTTTTCCTGCCTTTTCATCAGGAAGTGGTCTGGTTACCACAGTCTCTCTGCATTTCTCTGGCTCTCTTGGGCCTCCAATAAATAGTTATGTAGCTATCTGTCCCCATCTCTGCCCAGGGACCTCTCTGGGAGCATTGTGTGTTTTGCTTTCTCCACTGCTTATTGCAAAGTTGACATGTAGGAAATAGTTTAAAATGTGACTGTTGAATTTGTGAGTATATTTTAAATGTATCAAATGGTTGCAGAATGATCTGAAAATCCTGAAAAATTAGAAATCTATTTCTCTAAAGCCCCTAGCACTAGTTTTATTGCTTTCTTGTGGCACTAGTAATATTCAGCTCTTAATTTGAGTAGTTGTGTGCTTGCCTTGCCCCTCAGAGTGTCTGCCCCCTGGAGAATGTTCCTGATTTATGTAACTCTCACAGGTCTTACTGAAAGCTGTTGACTTAGAAGCTCCCAAATCAATGAAAATGAAGGGCTAAATAAATATGAGCTGGCACTTTATACTATTAATTTACTACTAATGAATGGTTCCCACCCAGGGAGAAACAGAATAGATTTTATCAGAGCTATTTAGAACAATATCAGTAGGCAAGTTGATAGTTTTTCTTTAACTAAACACCTTTTTTTTGGTAAGAGAAAAAAAATGCTTTTGTTTTTCAGAAATCCTCCACCCACTTTACTGCATCCGGAAAAATGGTGTGAGGAATTCAACCACTTTATTTCACAGTGAGTATTTCTTCCACTGAAAATTGCTTATCCAGCAAAGCCTTGGACAGTGATTGGAGAAATCTAAGCTGTGGAATTTACTTGATGCCAAAAGTTGTTATGCCTTCTAGCACGTTATGACACAGAATTTGTCCCAGTAAATGACAGAAGATGACTCTGTAGGATCTGAAAAATAAGGAGTTCCATTTGAATCCTATGATCCTCTTCCTTATCATATGGGTCACATTTATCTGAGAATCTACTCCTCCTGGGACAAATATTGCCAGATCTGATGCCCACCCTGGGACCAGAGAGGACATAGAAGGTGGCAGCCTTCAGCAGCATTTTGGAAGGTGGACTTTGCTCTAGGATCTGTGGTGTAGGAGCAGGGCTCTAGTTTCCATGGTAATTGAGGGGGCAAAGTAGGATCTCAGGCCCAAGGCACCAAGGTGAAGAGCCCCAGCCATGGCTCCAGATGTGCAGAACAAGATGAAAACCCAACTGATAGGTGATATACCTGGTGGGAGCTGTGCTACCAGGAAGTAGGCACAGTGGAATGGGACTAAGAGAGGAGCAGAATCACCACCACCACCAATGGGCTGATAACTCAGTGCTGGCAACATGAGCTTTGGCCAGGCCCCTGGCAGAGGACTACACTGATCCAAGTCTGGGGAAGATGCTCAGTGTGCTGGAGGGGACACTTAGCCAGGGGCCTGGTGAACAGTGGGAGCAGGAATTTAGACCAGGCACGGGATATGCTACACTGAGGTGCCCTCAGTGACTAGCATATCAAACAAGGTGTTCAGAAGTCAAGAGGAGAAAAAGAAGTGACCAAAATAGCTAGAAAACAGTAGGGAAGGGTGAATGCAAATTTCTCTAACATATGTCTGCATGCTTCCACAAAGAGACAGGGCCATGAAGCAAACTGGGTCTCTTGATCATCTTCTTTAATCAGTCACAGTACAGATCAACAGTCCCTTGTCCACAATTCCAAACTCCAAAGAGCTCTGAAAAATGAAAGTTTTTTTTTTCTACTTGAATCGTTTAGCTTCAAGCCCTGACCTTATGTGAACTGATTTGATGGCAACACGTGACCAACACTGAAGTTGTTTTATTTATAGTCGTTATTTATCTCACTCAGTGTGAATATTCATGTGAATTGCTGCAGATATATTAATGTGTTTGGTTATAGTGTACTGTCCCAGATCCTGCTGGGGATGTTACATAACATACAGTAAATGCACTGGTTCACTTTTCTAAAATATGGTAAAATTCTAAATTCTAAAACATATTTGGCCTCAAGGGTTTCATATAAAGAGCAGTTCACTTTCCTTTCAAATGTAATATAATTCCGGGTCCCTTGTCCAGTCCCTCCTGGATTTGTGCCATTTTCCTCAGGAGAGAGGGGCAGTAAGGAGCTCCAAGAACTCTCCCAAGTAGAGCCAGGTTGAAATATGACCATAAGTTCAAGACCAGGGATGGAGGATATTTCCTGCCCTCTTCCATCCCCACTCTGATGTTCGTGCAAGGACTGCAGAGTACAGTAGTCACAAGTCAAGGGTGATGTTAAGAAGAACAACAGATATAGCAGGATGAATGATGCTCACATAGGAACAGAGGAAGAGCCACCTCCTGAGATTTAGGAACCAAAGAAGGAGGTAGAGGGAACTGGAGAGCTAATGGCACCTTTGTGGTTGGGAACACATTTCTTATCAGTCTAGGGAGAGAAATCTGGTTGCTAAGGTTCCAATGATTTTGCTGGCAAAGCCTGGATCCAAAGTTTTCCTTTTCACTCTGCTTCTGCACAGAGATGCCCTTGATTGACCTTCTCTAAACTGTTGGCCTAGAAAAACACATTACATATTCACAAATATGCCTTCCTGTACCAAAGTCTCATGATGCCTCTAAAATGTGACTTGACTCAACAAAGTTTGCCTTCTGTATACTTTTTCAAGAAAATGTTTGTGTTAAGCCAAGATGACATTATTTGGATGGATTTGGGAATAAAGGTATGTACTTATGATGGGGTGGGACTTTCAGAATTAATCACAGTATAGAAATCTCTTTGAACCATTCATTTTTCTTTATGGAAAACCCTTTTATATGCTCACTTAAATCTGCTTATGTTTTTCTTAACTCTGAGAATTCCAGATGCACTCATTCTGAGTTGCTATAGATTTAGAAGAGTCTTGATCCTAGAATGGAGGACTAAACACAGAAAACAGTTGTTGAAACTGCAGAGGAGGGAGAGTCTGGAAAAGTTTGAATGAACTAAGGAAAATAAATAGAAATTAAGTGATTGTGTGCTTTACTACTAATTTAAAACCTGAAAAAATGTCATCAATCTTTTCTTTATTTACGATTTCTAGTTACTGGTTTTATTAGCAAAAATATCACATATAATAGGCATTCATAAATGCTTTTCTGACATCAGTCAGCTGATCCTATTTTCCTCATTACCTCTTAGATTCCTCATCCACACATTTTCCTTTTACCTAAGAGAATAGGGGCTAATTTATTGTGTTTTATATTTTTAGGTAGATATCTGCCCATCATTCCTAAGTAATATCCTTTGGTTTTATAAATGAGCCTACCTATCCTAGGCTACAAATGCTCTTTAACTTTACTATTTCATTCTATTTATTCAAATCTCTAATATATACTGATAAAAGCCTAGGTGTTCCTTGCCACCCTTGTGTGATGCCCTCACGTCATCACAAGATGGCCACTACAAGATGGTCGGCAGGGGAGGGCAGTTAGGGGGACCAGGCCTGCAGGAGAGGGCAGTTGGGGCAATCAGGCTAGCAAGGGAAGGCAATTGGCAGCCTTCAGGCTAGCAGGAGAAGGCAGTTGGGGGCCATCAGGCCAGCAAGGGAGCAATCAAGCTGGCAGGCAGAAGTGGTTAGGAGCAATTAGGCAAGCAGGCAGGCAAGCATTTAGGAGCCAGCAGTCCCAGATTGTGAGAGAGATGTTCTAGAATGGAGAAGGTGCAGGCTGGGCTGAGGGACACCCTCCTTCCAACACCTCCCTCCGCCCAACCCTACACCAGGCCTCTAGTTAAATTAATCTCATGCACTGGGCCTCTAGTTAAATATAAACAGAGATACTCACTGGTTTAGAATTGTCTATTTAAAGAGAGTCTTGGTTTGTTTTTATACCTATTTTGTTCATATTGGGAGGGACAGGGAAGAAGGATGGAGGATTAAGTTATTCAGATTAGCTCAACTGGTGTGGCTCAGTAGTTGAAAACTGACCCATGAACTAAGAGGTGACTGGTTCTATTCCCAGTTAGGGTTGCGGGCTCAATCCCCAGTAGGGGCATGAAGGAGGCTGCCCATTTATGTTTCTCTTTCATCAATGTTTCTATCTATTCCTCTTCCTTTCTCTCTCTCTCATATCAAATCAATACACACACACACACACACACACACACACACACACATCTAATTTAAAATAAAAGATCTTCATATTATAAGCTTTTCATTATTGGTGGACCTGGGGTGGGGAAGATGACTATATGATAATTTTAGGGAAAGAGTTTTTAGCCTGAAGTATTCAGATAATTGCTTCAGTTCTCATAGACTGAATTGTGGTGCATTGTATTTAAAGTAAGCTGGTTTGTGCTCACTTTGGCAGCACATATACTAAAATTGGAATGAGACAGAGAAGATTAGCATGGCCCTTACGCTAGGATGACATACAAATTTGTGAAACATTCCATATTTTTATATCCCAAGAAACTAGAAACACCAATCAGAAAGGATATATGCAGCCCAATGTTCATAGCAGCACAATTTACAATAGCTAAGATTTGGAAACAGCCTACATGCCCGTCAGCAGATGACTGGATCAGAAAATTATGGTACATCTATACAATGGAATAGTATGCTTCCATAAAAAAAGAAGGAATTCTTACCATTTGCAGCAACCTGGATGGGACTGGAGAGCATTATGCTAAGTGAAATAAGCCAGTCAATGAGAGAAAAATACCACATGATCTCACTCTTTTGTGGATAATAAAGAACATTATAAACTGATGAACAAAAAGGTAGATACAGAGGCAGTAAAGCATCAAACAGACTGTCAAATTACAGCAGGAAGGTTAGGGCAAGGTGGGGTAGATAAGAGATGAACCGAAGGACTTGTATGCATGCATATAAGCATAACCAATGGATGCAAGACACTGGGGGGGTGAGGGCATGTATGGGAGTTGGATGGCGGGGGGCAATGGGAAGATATGTAAACATTTAATACCTTAATAAAAAATGGAAAAGAATAAATAAAAATTTCCAAAAAAAATAAATAAATAAAGTAAGCTGGTTCTTTCTAAAGAGTAAACAGGACTAGGAATTCTTTAACAACTTAAAAATTTTCAATATCCTGTCTCCATATGACTACTGACTGATACATTTGCTTGGGGTGAAAGAGAAGGGGAGGGGCAACATGAATATTGAGATCTGGCCTAATATTTTTTCAGATCTGTTTCCAGCCTTCTTAATTTGGAGACTGGAGAGATTTTAAGAAGATCTGAAATCCTATTAGTAAACCTGTTTGGGGGTTGAGAAAAAAAAAATCTGAACCTTTGGTCGTTAGTGATAATTGACTCATTTATATGTGTTAGTTATGCATTTGTCAAAGCATGTCTCCTGACGCTTAGTTATGATAAATTAAACATGATGCTCACATAAAGTCTGCACTCCTTTTTTATCCATATGCTAAGACCCTGCCCAATGTTTTTTGTCACTTCTATAATGTGTGGTGGGCTTTGTAGTGATTTCATTATCAGCCTTTTCCCCTGTGGCTAAAGCTATTTGCATAATAAGTTTATCTGGTTCAAGTCCCAGCCAGACTTCTGTTTTGTCAGGATACTTCATTCAGAAGTAGCCTCTTGATAAGGTAATAATAATTTTCCCTTGCCAGATTCACCTTCCTTTTAATAGCTGTTACTTTTTTTTTTTTAAGTTCAAACTAATCTCAGGTCTAAACTACAGAAATACTTTCCAATCATTGGTGAAAGGGTATCTGTAAAATATGCTCTTTCATTTTGTCTCTAAAACTTTGGGGTTTTATTAGGAATTAGATTTAGGACTTTATCATTAATGGACATTGAGCTGATGATTAGTGAGACAATAAAGATGGATTTCTCCTAGTCAAGAATACTATGGCTGCTCAGCTTTGAATTTAGTGATGATTTGAACTATATGGTCGCCCTTACAAACTGTACTTGCCTGAGTTGGCTGGTTTGATAGACTAAGTGTGCAGATGTGTCTATTTCCTAAAGTTAGCTTTGTGGCCAAGCCCCGCCTTTTACTCGTGAAATATTGAGGTGGTCTTTGCTATCCCTATGTTACTGGAGGGTCAAATTTCCCCTGGGAGTGGGATTCTTATATCTTTAGAAAATGAATTTTTTAAGATCTGCACCAGAGAATGACTGGTTTTTTATTGGCATTGAATTACATTCCTCAGTTTCTGATGTCCCATTTCCTTTAAATCAGTCCTGAAAGAGGGACAGCTGTGGGTTTAGCAAAGCCAGCTTCCAGAGTTTCCATTCCATGCATCCGATTACTCAAAATCCATTAGTCCATTGTATGGGCCCACATGGCTGTGGGTGAATGCAGGAGAGTGCAACAGGAGTCCCAAGAGGGCCAAGAGCCAAGAGCACGAATTTTCTTTGTTCAGAAGTTTAAATATTCACGTTTCAAGCCTTGCAGTGGTCACACCTTTTCTGGCCACTGACCTATTCCCAGGTGTGATTGACAGAAAGGTAAACACCTTCCCGTGTTACTCAGACTTTACTGGGCATGAGTTCAAACTGCCTTTGTCCAGTCCCTTCCCCTGTTGGTCAGCAGGGAACAGACTTGGAGAATGCTAAATTAGCAAAGCTGTAAAAATGGCATACCCATATTATCTAGCCTTCCCTTCTTTTTTGTTAAAGAATAACCAGATTATTAAAACAGTATCACCTCCAAATGACATTCAGATGGCTACAAGCAGTTGCACTGAACGTTAACAACGTGTGATCACTCTGAGCTGCAAAACTACCAACATGAATGCATATTTGCATAAACTTATTCCTTCAAATTGAAACTGAAACCTGGAATATTTCCTTTTTTCTAGGCCTGAAAATTTACAAAAGTAACCATTTGGGGGTGGTTGTTTTGTTGACATTGGTTGTATTCCCTTCAAGGCAACAACTGTAGGCTCTTCGCCATTGTCTATTTTGTGTTTCAAAGCAGCTTAATTGACATGGAGTTATGCTGTCAGAGCACACTTGGAATGATAAATATTCTAACTTGTGATTGATTACGTTTCACAAATATTTTTGGCTTTTTAAGTCCTGTTGTATTCTCAAGGTAGCCTTGCAAAGGGTTAATACTTCCTGGAGTAGAAGGATACAATAACCTTTATTTGCATTACTTCACAATTGGCAATTTTAATTCAAATGAGCAGTGGTATCTCCAGTGACAGACTCTCCATTTTAGATTTATTTAGCCAATGATTAGCTATTATGGATTCTTGAATTAATTAGCATCTCTTGAGCTACAGGGAATTAGTGAATTCATATAAACTCATGGAGAAGCCAAAAAAAAAAAATCAAGTTAAAAAGCCCCCCAATTCTCCTCTCTCCTCAACATATATTGATCACTATACCTATCAAGGCAACTCAACTTTATTCTTATTTTGAAAAATTGGTTTGTTTGTTATTTTCATCTTCATGAGAACAAATAAAGCTGTGTGGTTTCAAGGTTATATCTCCCTGGAAAGCATCTGATTTAGATGATCTAACAGATCATCTAAAGACACCAAGAGCCCAGTTTGACCTGACTTTTCCCCCACTTATGAACCTAGCCAATAAAATCTGATTTTATCATGGTGTAAACCACCAAGTGGCTCCCTGCGTCTTGAAGTTTGAAACCCGGTGCAGTATCCACGTAAACCTGGAATAGACTGCCGTCCTAGGAACCATGGCAATGAGGATTTTAGGCTCATCCAAACTGCATAGTAAAAGGCATAGTCAAGTGGGTAACCCAGACTCTGGTCAGCATATTCTGTTTATTTCCCAACAAATGGTGGTTTGAGATCTTGTGAGAGATCAGATATGCAGCAGATGTCATAGATTTCAGATCAGTGCTTGTGGCACCTTATGTTAAGTGACTTTCAGGTAAGGTTAGTCTAAATGATATTCTGTAACATTTATCCCACACTGGCTTTTCTTTCTTTAAAAAAAAAAATCATCCTTGCATTTTATAATGTAAATCAAAGTGTCTGCAGATGAAGTAACCAGAAGTGATGATGAGCTCTGTGCTGTCTGGGTGGATGGGGGTGGGAGGGTGACTCACATCTGCCCACAGTCTGTCCTCCACCCCTTCCAGACGGCTACCTGGCTCTTCCTCAAGCAGAGGCAGCTGTGGCAGAGCCGTGTGTGCATCCAGCTGTGTCCCTCACTCACTGTGCAACCCAGGGGAAGATATTTAACCGCCCTGACCCTGGGTTCTCATTTGTCAGATTGGGGCTGAGAAGACCTGCTTTATAGAGTTACATTGGTAGGTATAGATAGTTAACAGTTAATAATTCACACGATAAAAATAACAATGAGCGGATCTGTGGGCTCAGGCTCTGGTACAGTGATTGTGTTCTGGGGTCTGGGAAATTCCAAAGGTATGTTACTGTAGATGCAAAAAGACAATAAATAGGCTCAGTTAAGGTAAAGATTGAGCTTTGTCAGGAAAGACACCGCCTAGGACATGACTACCTGCTTTGACTTTCTTTTGGTTAGGAAGTTTTAATTTCAGACCATCCTATGTGGTTACTCTCGGTCTTTGAGTGGTGTACCGCCCACCATGCGGGCCTCCTCTGAGCTTGACAAAATTCCTATGCTTCTGTGCTTGTAGGGTCAATAATAAACATGTGAGACCTTTTGTTCAGACAAAAAAATGGGTGTTAATAACCTTCTCATCCTTGACACTTCTGGAATAATTCAGTCTGCTATTCACCTTCCCTTTCTTTAGACTACATCAGTGGTTCTCAACCTTCCTAATGCCTCAACCCTTTAAGATAGCTCCTCATGTGGTGGTGACCCCCAACCATAAAAGTATTTCCGTTGCTACTTCATAACTGTAATTTTGCTACTGTTATGAACTGTGATGTAAATATTTGATATGCAGGATGTATTTTCGTTGTTACAAATTGAACATAATTAAAGCATAGTGATTAATCCCAAAATAATATGTAATTATATATTGTGAAATATTTCTAATTACAAATAAATGAAATTTTTTGTCTTGAATCATGGTGTAGCATGGGTAACAGTCTTCATATAACAACAGTAAACTACATTGCTACACTTTGCTACAACTAGGAGCGATCTGTTGGTTCCTAAGACGATGGGAAATATTTGTTTTCTGATGGTCTTAGGCGACCCCTGTGAAAGGGTCATTCAACCCCCAAAGGGGTCGCGACCCACAGGTTGAGAACCACTGGACTAAATTACTCACTGATTTCTCTCTCAGAGAGAGAGAGAGGAGAGAAAGAGAAAGAGAGAGAGAGACTCTTTTACTCCCTTCTCAACAGAACACATTGCCCCCTCAAACTTTCCTTAGAGAATCATCTTTAGCAGTAACCGAAACAGAAGCAATGCCTGGAATGCAGACTCACTATTAACAGCTCTGTCTTTCCCACCTATCCCAGGGCATACCTTGTCCAGGCTGAGTGCCTTGGCCTGCTGTCAGCCTGCCACAGGTTTCTCCAAGGAGAAAGAGCAGTGGGAGGGGAAATGGATGCCAGGACCCTGAAAGGCAGAACCCACAGTTCTTGGCAACTAACTATGGGAGGGCCAGGCACTACAGAGAGGGAAGTTTTAAGCATGATGCCAGCATTTTCAGCATGGGGAAAGGTCTTTTTAGAGAATATATGTTGGGAACATTATGAGCACACCCTGAAGTCAGGTTGTATTCTAGCAATGCTACTTAGACCTTTTACCTTAAACAAGTTACTTACCTTTGCTGAGCTTCAGTTTCCTTGTCAGTAAAATGGGAGCACTAATATTTATAACCACTTGGGATTAAGATTAAGTCTGCTGTGTTGGAAAATTCCAAATAAAGGCGGTTTACACGAGGTAGACTTTATTTTCCTCTCACATAAAATAAGCATGGAGTTAGACCACCCATGGACTGCTGGTACAGCAAGGCATCTAGTTTCCTGTCCTCGTGCTTCCCAATGTAGTGTGATGTCCATTCTCAAGGTTACCTTATGGGCCCAAATGGCTGGTGTAGCTGCAACAATTACATGCTCATTACAGGCCGAGGGAAGGGGAGATAAATGAAAATTTCTTTACTTTAAGAAGACTTTCTGAGAGTTTCATACAACTTAGCCTCAGCTACAACTTAACACATGGCTACATCTAACTATAAAGAAACCTAAGAAATGTAGTCTTCTAATGGCGGCAGTCATGGGACTAGGTCAGTATCAGGGCTCTATCCCTAAGTGTAGTGGAGAGTGTATAGCCAGGTAGCAGTCTGCAATCATGCTATTTTGTAGATCATTTCAAGTTTAAGTGAAATACAGACTGAGGGCTCAACGGATATGAGTGATGATGACTATTATAACTCACAGTAGTAGTCCCATCAACAGAGATGTGAGGAGAGTCAGTGGAGTGGGCAGATAGTGAGGAGTCACAGCAGAAGTGGAGCTTAAGGAGGGGCAGTCATGAGCCCAACAGCAGCTGATCTGTGGCGTGGGCAAATGGGAAAGTAAGGTTAAGAAAGAAGCAAATAAGTAAGGTCAAAGTGGCCAGGTCGACACCACTCCTGGGTCTTCTCCCAAGCAGTACAATGTTCTTCTGGTTTGATGCTAAGCCCCCAGGTTCCTGCCTGTGCCTGCGTTCTCTGGCCACTATCTTTCCACTGTGGAGTTTCCACAGCTCTGCTACGGAAGAAAATCTGGCTCTGGGTCAATCAAAATTTTAATTAAAAATGAAAATGAAGGCCCATGTCACCATTACTACATTCTTCCGGCCCATGGATAGTTTCTGGCAGGGATAAAAATAACAGACATAGCCCTTTGGCACTAATGAGGACAGGGTTGGATTTTTTTTTAATGGATTCAAAATTTATAACAGCAATTTAAATAGAATGAATCATCATCATAGTGTCTCTGGATCTTCCGTCTCCTTTTGGGTACATGGGCAGATTTGATCCACCTCCCAGTATTTTAATATGGAACTTCCTAAGTTCATCAAATCCATGCTTTAGTCATCATACCATGTCAATGAGTTAGGGGAAAATCCTGTAATTTATTTTTGATGTGAAGGATTATTGATTGTTTTATTGAAAGAAGAAATTTATTTAAAAGGCATATTTTAGTGAGTATTGAGGGAATTCTTGCCTTTATGAGAGGCCCAGAGATTAAACGCTTAGACTCAAGCAGTTCTCACACACATACAGAAAGCCTGGCTTTGACCACTCCAAGTTATGGGTTGAATTGTATCCCCTGAAATTTCACATGTTGACATTCTAACCCTCAATATTTCAGAATGTGACCTTATTTGGAAATATGGCCATTGTAAATGTAATTGGTTAAGAAGAAGTCACTGATGTCTTTATAAAAGGAGGAAATTTGGGCATAGACATACACACACACATACATACACACACACACAATCTCATGTGAAGATTGGATTTATGCTGCCACAAACAAAGAATTACCAGAATCTGGGGGAGAGAGGCCTTAAATAGATACTTCCTAGCACCTTCTGAGGGAGCATAGGTCTACCAATCTTAAATCTTGATCCCAGGCTTCTAAGCTCCATAACTATGAGACAATAAATATCTGCTGTTTAGGCCACTCAGTTTATAGTACTTTGTTTATGGCAGCCCTAGGAAACTAATGCAGTCCATGATTTGAAGGTTACATCACCTTAAGTTATTGAATCTCTCTACGTCTCCACTTCCTAAGCTATAGGTGAGCATAGCAGTACCCACCTATCTATTAGTAAGGATCAAAAGTTAAATCCTTTGAATATGGTTTAGCATTATCACATGTCAAGTATTATTATTACTCCATAAAGTCAATAGTGTATTTTTCTTTCTACTTTCCTTCCTTTCTTCCTTCCTTCCTCCCTCCCTTCCTTCCTTCCTTCCTTCCTTCCTTCCTTCCTTCCTTCCTTCCTTCCTTCCTTATCTTCCTTCCCTCTTCCCTTTTTTGTTGTTTAAATATGTCTCAAATGTTAAGGGTTTATGTTAAAGTCCTCCTTCTACCACCCAATATTAAAAGAGGGATATTTCTGTAATTATTAATGATTTGCTGGCCTTTATTGAGGAGTATAAGAACCAATATATGTTCTGTATCTTGGTCACACAACTCTCTGAGAGGAACAAATTGCAGCAGAAATTGACAAATTGGTGCCGCCATCTTGCATCCCCACACTGACCCACTTCCAGGATAGAGGATCATGATCACTTAGTGATATCTGCTGTGAATCTGAACTGGGTAGCTTATAAGTGTGTGGACCTAGAGTTCACGTATCTTTTTAATTAAGATCAAGTTCTCTTACAAAAATTTTTGTACAGGAAAAACACATTTGGCCAAGGAAAGCAAAGAAAGCTTACACTCAACTAAATTAGGTGTAGCCTAAAAAATATGTGAGAGTTAAAATAAAAGTAACTAAATAACTTTGGAGTTATTTGTGTGAGGAGTTGTAGGTTCCCTGCCTCCTGGGGAGTTCCCTGGGTGAAATTTGAAACTGCCCCAAGGATCCAAGGATATGACCTTGAGATAGAAATGTGGGGTTTAGACTAGACTCTCGATTCCAATAATTACAGGCTGTTGTGGTTCCTTGTGATTAAGTCCTTACCAGTGGTCGGCAAACTTAGTTAACAGAGCGGCAAAGGGTGGCTCGTTAGCCGCATGTGGTTCTCGAGCTGCAGTTTGCAGACCACGGCTATAGGTGATTAAACCCAGTTAAGGCCTCTTAGATACACTTTTAAGATTTGACGGGCAGGTGTGGAAAACTATGCATCTTGAGGCAGCCCAGAACAAGCCTCATAAATACGTTTCCTTGCTTGTTAAGTGTGCTACCTACCAGTTTGGAGTGGTCTGCCCCTTTCTTCAGTCTCCCCCTGCCCTTCAGTTTCTTTGGGGAAGCTTTTTGGACCAGGGAAGGCAAACTGAGTGCATTTTCCAAGGACATGAGATGGGAGTTGGGAGCCTCCAGTTGTCGGAGTCCAACTCATAGGTCAACTAGTGATCATGTCTTCTTGAATACTGCCCCCAACAGGTGTACAGATAATAATATTAACAGTATAATTTACTTAAATCTTGTTATGTGTCAGACACACTGAAATGCACTTGACTTGCATTAGTTCAGTATCTCCTCACTGCAACCATATGAGGCAGGTTACTACTCATAGAGGAAGCTGGGCTTCTTAAAAGTTAAGTGACCAGCCTGAGGTCTCACAGATAGAACTGCTTGGCAAAGCGAGGATTCAAACCCAGGTCTGCATCATAATTCAATATCAGTTCCTAGGCTCATGTGCTGTGGTGTGTGTTAACTGAGGTGAAATTCACACAACATAAGATTAACCATTTTAGAGAGCCAATTCAGTACATTCACAATCTTGTAGAATGACCTACTTCCATCTAGTTCCAAAATATTTTAATCACCCAAAGAATTAATACCATTAAGTAATTATTTCCTATTTCTTCCTTACCCCGAAGCTACCAGCAAACGCCATTCTGCTTTCTGACTGTTTTCCTTTTACGAGTTTACCTAATCTGGATAGTGTATATAAATGGAACCATAGTGGCCTTTTGTGTTTGTCTCCTTTCACTTAGCATAATATTTTTTAGATTAATTCATGCTGTAGCATGTATTAGTATTTCATTCCTTTTTATGATTGAATAATACTGTGTGTATTTTTTTAAAATATATTTTATTGATTTTTTACAGAGAGGAAGGGAGAGGGATAGAAAGTCAGAAACATCGATGAGAGAGAGACATCTATCAGCCGCCTCCTGCACGCCCCACAGTGGAGATGTGCCCGCAAGCAAGGTACATGCCCCCAACCGGAATCGAACCTGGGACCTTTCAGTCCGAGAGCCGACGCTCTATCCACTGAGCCAAACTGGTCTCGGCTGTGTGTATTTTTTTAAAAAATTCTTTATTGTTGAAAGTATTACCCCATTTAGGGTAGTAGTTTCATCTGGCTCCTTTGGAGTGTTCAGAATATTCCATCACACATATTTCTAGTCCCCCGGGGTTAGGATTCAGCTCTGTGCTACAACTAGAGTGACAGCTTCCATATTACCCTCCCCTGGTCCACAACTGGTCAGTGTAAGTCATCATTATAAAATAGTCAGCAGAAACTTTCTATAACCCCAAAGATCATGAGAAGTCATTCTTCATTCACAGTCATGCTGTGCCTCTTCATTGCTTATAGGATACACCAAAAATGCTCTAACACATGGTCATTCAGGATCTGGATTCTGTATATCTATGCAGTAGCATTCTTGCCTCCATACTCCCTGCACATTCTAGCAAAATTGGATAAGTGGGGCT
This sequence comes from Lasiurus borealis, assembly GCA_004026805.1. Classification (NCBI taxonomy): domain Eukaryota; kingdom Metazoa; phylum Chordata; class Mammalia; order Chiroptera; family Vespertilionidae; genus Lasiurus; species Lasiurus borealis. Next base: position 36,733 of record PVJN01017912.1, read on the forward strand.
TCCCCTGACTCCTCCAGGAAGACTCTGAGGCCCTTTCTCTCATACTTTCATGTCAGCATGATGCGTTGTATAGACCTTCATAATGAGGAGAAGGGAGCAACTCAATCCATTCTGAAATTATTTGTTTGTGCATCTGTCTTCCACTCAAACTGAGTTCCTTAAGAGCAGAAAATGTATCTTTCCAACTTTGTATTCCCAATGCCCAGCACAGTTCCTGGCACATGGCAGGAGCTCAGTGAACATTGGTTCATTTCGAAGAGCCAAGAATTCTAGGGGGTAGATGGTTCTTATAATAATATACAGCATGTGATAGACCTGGTTATAAGTAAGATGTTAGGACTCATGATATTTGAACAATCTCTTCATAATATTAACCTCAAACATAATATTAAGGAAGAGAATGGGAGTAAAAAAAGTGATCAAATGTTCTCCCCAACACACATAAACTCCCCTTCCAAATAAATTTTTAACTGTCAGAAACATCCTATAATTGTTGAAGGTGAATGATGACAGTTACATGGTTAGATGTGCATTCTTTTTTCATTGAATACATGAAAATGATGTCAAAACAAATCCTGCCTGGCAATTTCAGTGGTTATTTTCCCAGAATAACCTCTGCTTATCCCTCTTTCCTGACTCTCCCTCCCATCACCTTTCCTGTTCCCACCATTACCTTTCTCCACCCCCTACCTCCCACCCCCAATAATCTGGTTCAGAAGTCGTGGGCAAGGTTGAAGAGGGACCATTTCTGAAGCCAGGATTAGGAAAACAGTTATGTTCTTGTGGCTCATAGTTTCAGGACCATGGCCAGTGACACGACATTCTACAGAGCAGGCAATTTCCTTCTAATGTAAACATTGTCTAGCCAAGGGTGCCTTAGGAGAACATGTGGGTGTAATGGGTGAAAATCAAGGTGTGTGAGAGTTTGAGGCCTGGGACCTAACCTTTGCTTCCAACTTATAATGTAAGGGCAGGAACACTTATTACATATGTTACATTTTTCTCACCAAGAGGTGTTCTTAAAGAAACATAATTTAGGACAGTGGTAAACAGAGATATTGAATGCATTTGAAATTAAGAATTTTTGCCTTTAGGTGTGAGAGATGTTCTGTCAAGTGTGCTCTTTAAGTTTATATATTTTTTCAAACATATAACAATGATAGGCCACATATAAAAATAAAGTCCAAATATATTTTACTAGGAAAGAAAGAAATCTAAGCATTTTGTCATATCAGAATAGAAAAAAGTTCAAAGTATTCAGCTAGACCAGTGGTCAGCAAACTGCGGCTCATGAGCCACATGACCTAGGCTGATAAAAAGAGGCTGGGAAAATAATGGATGGAGGAGGGGTTATATGATCCTATGTTCTAACTATGGCAATTTCTTCCTGGGGTAATGCTGACCATCCCCTAGATATATGAATTTTAGCTTGCTTCTGGCTTAGGATGGTAGAAGGCTATATAAGCAGCTGGACCTTCCGCTGCCACAGGGATGGGCTTTTCCATATACTTAATAAAACCTGGGACAGGAGCACAACATACCACTCTAAAACCTGGCTCTGGGCTAAAGACCCAGAAAGTCAAGAAGGCACTATGAAATTGTTAGAGTAGGAGGATGGGCACAAAGGAAGTAAGAGGAAGAGGGAAAATGAAATCGTCATCTTCCTCAGTGAATCTGCCAACTACATCTCAAAACACATAAAGAAATTTATGCAAAGAAAGACAATCTACTGAAACAACAAATGAAGCATAAATTCATTAGAAGTAAAATTAATTTCATGAAACACTCTGAAGTAGTAAAATAACTGACATAAGAAGGAAAACTATTTGGGATAAAATGTGTAAAAGCTAAGGAAGAGAATGGGGGTAAAAAAAGTGATCAAATGTTCTCCCCAACACACATAAACTCCCCCCCCCCCTCAAAAAAATAAAAGGACTAAGAGGGCTCTAAGCAATCATAAAATTTTGGGAGGGGCAGTGTTCAATGTGTGGTTAAGGCATGTATAGGTTATTGTGCTAAAAAAAGGATAGGACTATGGGAAAACATAGTTAAGCAAACATGTTAAACATGTAGGGTAATTACTAAAAACTATAGAAATAACAATGTCTAGTTTCTAAACCAACAGAAGGAAAAAAGGGTTTATAGAAAACTTTATTAATTCAACAGAAGGCAGGAAATGAGACATAAAGAATTAAAGGGAAAGGTGGTAAAAAAGAGATTTCTACCCATCTGTACTTTTGAATTACCAAGCAGTCAGTTTTCCTCTAGATTTCTAGTCCAGAAGCCGTGATGTTTAACAGCTGACTGGATAGGGATGGGGGGCTAATTTGTATTGTTCACTAATTTCCATGGTATAAATATCCCACCGTGGCCAATTTCACACTACCTATGAAACATCAATCAGTTCACGAAATTACTATAAATATAACAATAATATCTAGGGAGCTTGTGCATGCTGCCTTCAACACATCACTCTTTGTTTAGAGCAGACAGACTTTTCTCCATGGTCTGTATACCATGTATAATTTTTGGCAATAAAATAAAAATCTTAAAAAAGATTCTCTGTATTTTATTTGTCTAACTGAGACCATATGGAAATTTACTGGGAAAATGGGAGGCATTTTGTTATTACAGTATTTATCATATGGTTATGGAAGACTAGTAATTGATGATCCTTGCTAGCAAAGCCAGATCGATTCGGAGATAAATGTCCTCAGCACAATAGAATTTATATCATCCACATGATAACTGACCACCGTGTCACACAGTCAATCATTCATCTCATTATCTGACATAACAAGTGGGATGTCTAATATGTATGTGATTTATTAATGTACACTAGACCCATCTAACACATTACCTGTCCTTGGCAACATAGTATACAGTCGTCTATCTCCAGTAATAGGATCACACAGAGAGGATCAAACTCTTTTAAATGCTAGACATCTTCTGTTGAATTAGAGCAGACCAGAGAAATCTGAACTAGCATTGCTCCCTCTCTGCCTTTCACGTCTCCCTTCCTCCCAGACATGGATTCCTACTCTTTCCCTTCCTCCTGCTTCCCTCTTTTCCTCCCTTCCTTCCTCTTCAGAGCTAATGTGGCTAATCCTAGAATGTGGTGGGTGGGCAAATGGTCCCAAAAGAGCCTTCATGTCACTGATTTGCTGCTTCCTAGCAGTATATTTGGTGACAGACATTTCACATCACCTATCTATGTATGTGTCACTGAGTTACAGTGGCTCAAAACTCAGGGCACATCACAGACCAGAGCAGGGAC
>PVJN01017913.1:0-10890 GCA_004026805.1 Lasiurus borealis
TTATGATGTTGAGGTATGATCCTTCTATTCCCACTTTGCTGAGAGTTTTTATCAAGAAAGGGTGTTGGATTTTGTCAAATGCTTTTACTGCATCAATTGATATGACTATGTGATTTTTATCTCTCAATTTGTTTATGTGATGTATCACGTTTATTGATTTGTGGATATTGTACCATCCTTGTATTACTGGGATGAATCCTACTTGGTCATGGTGTATGGTCTTTCTGATGTACTGCTGGAGATGATTTGTTAGAATTTTGTTGAGGATTTTGGTATCTCTGTTCATGAGAGATATTGGCCTATAATTCTCTTTCATTGTGTTGTCTTTATCTGGTTTTGGTATTAGGGTGATGCTGGCTTCATAGAAAGTGTTTGGAAGTGTTCCTTCTTCTTGAATGTTTTTGAATAGTCTGAGGAGGATAGGTTTAAATTCTTCCTTGAATGTTTGGTAAAACTCTCCTGTGTAGCCATCTGGTCCCGGGATTTTATTTGCTGGCAGCTTTTTGATGACTGCTTCGATTACTTCCATAGTTATTGGACTATTGAGATGTTTAGATTCCTCCTCGTTGAGTTTTGTAAGGTTATACATTTCCAGGAAAATGTCCATTCCTTGCAGGTTGTCTAATTTGTTGGAATAGATTTGTTCATAGTATTTTTTTTTAACAATCTTTCGTATTTCCACAGAGTCTGTTGTTATTTCTCCTCTTTCATTTCTGATTTTGTTTATTTGGGTCTTCTCTCTTTCCTTCTTGGTGAGCCTGGCTAGAGGTCCATCAATCTTGTTTATCCTTTCAAAGAACCAGCTCTTGGTTTTGTTAATCTTCTGAATTGTATCTTTGGTCTCCAAGTTGTTTATCTTCGCTCTGATCTTCACTATTTCCTTTCTTCTGCATACACTGGGCTTTTCTTGTTGCTCTCATTCTAGCTCTGTTAGTTGTAGGGTTAGGTATTTTATTACCATTGTTTCCTGTTTTTTGCAATAGGCTTGTAGGGCTATGAACTTCCCTCTGAAGACTGCTTTCACTGTGTCCCATAAATTTTGCATTGTTGTTTTGCATTGACATTTGTTGCCATGATGTTTTTTTATTTCTTCCTTGATCTCTCTGGTTACCCAGTCATTGTTTAATAGCATGCTGTTTATTCTCCATGTGTTTGATTTCTTTGTATTGTTTTTATTATATTGATTTCCAATTTTATGCCACTGTGGTCTGAGAAAATGCTTGATATGATTTCTATCTTGTTGAATTTGAAGAGACTTTTCTTATGACCCAGTATATGATCTATCTTTGAAAATGACCCAGGTGTACTGGAGAAGAATGTATATTCTGTGGCTTTGGGGTGAAATGTTCTGAAGATGTCAATTAATTCGATCTGGTCTAGTGAGTCATTTATGATTGATGTTTCTTTCCTGATGTTTTGTTTAGAGGATTTGTGCAATGGTGACAGTGGGGTATTCAAATCTCCTACTATGATTGTATTGCAGTGAATCTCTCCCTTAATATCCTCCAAGAGTTTTTGTTTGTTTGTTTTTAGGTGCTCCTATATTGGGTGTGTATATGTTTACCAGAGTTATTTCTTCTTGTTGGATTGTTCCCTTTAGTATTATGAAGTGGCCTTCTTTTTCTCTTGTTATGTCCTTTACTTTGAGATCTAATTTGTCAGATATAAGTATTGCAACCCCAGCTTTTTTTTCCTTTCCATTTGCCTGAAATACCATCTTCCATCCCTTTACCCTCAATCTGTGTGCATCTCTTTTCTGAGGTGGGTTTCTTGTAGACAGCAGGTATATGGATCATGTTTTCTTATCCAATCAGGTACTCTATGTCATTTCAGTGGAGCATTTAATCCGTTTACATTTAAAATTGTTATTTATAAGTACTTATCTGTTGCCATTTTTAGTCCTTACCCCCGAGTTTCTTCTTAGCTTCCTCATTCTTTTTATTTCAGCAGACCCTTTAACATTTCTTGCATTGCTGGTTTGGTTTTAATATATTCCCTTAGTCCTTTTTTGTCTGTGAAGCTTCTGATTTCACCTTTAATTTTGATTGAGAGTTGTGCAGGGTACCATATTCTTGGATTCAGATCCTTCCTTTGCATGTCCTTGTATATTTCATTCTGTTCCCTTCTGGCGTGATGCGTTTCTGTTGAGAAATCAGTAGCTAGTCTTATGGGGGTTCCTTTGTAGGTAACTTTCTGTTTCTCTCTGGCTGTTTTTAAGATTCTTATTTAGTCGTTGATGTTTGCCAATTTAATTATAATATGCCTTGGTATTGGTTTGTTGGGATTTGTTTTGCCTGGGACTTAGTGAGCTTTTTGGATTTGTGTGCGTTTTTTCTTTCCTATATTGGGGAAATTTTCGTCATTATTTCTTCAGAAAGGTTCTCTAATTTTAGTTCAGTTTCTACTCTTTATGCAACCCCAATTATGCGGATGTTGTTTTGTTTCATGTTATCCCAAAGTTACCTTAGGCTCTCCTCTTGCTTTTTAAATTTTTTTTTGTAGAAGCTGCTGTACTTGGGTATTTTTTCCTACCTTGTCTTCCAGCTCACTGATGCTGTTCTCTGCTTCTTCTAGTCTACTTTTGATGCTTTCTTTTGAGTTTTTTATAGTAGTGATGTTATTTTTCTTTTCTTCTTGATTATTCTGCATTTCTTTTAGGTTCTTCTGCATTTCTTCCTGCTTCTTTTGCATTTCTTCTTTTTGCTTCTGCAGTTCTTCTTGCTTCTTCTTCATTTCCTCTTGGGACTTCTTCTTTTCCTCTTGGCTCTTACTCAGAATGTTGAACTTGTCTTCCATTCTTTTTATCCACATTATGACCATTTTTCTGAACTCTTTCTCTGGCAGGCTTACTTTTGCTTCTATTTTGTTTACTTCCTTTTCTCTTGATACCTCTCTATCTGTCGTATGCGGGCTGTTTCTTCTTCTGCCCATGGTTTTTCTTCTCTGGGTGTCTGGTTATGTAGTTCTCTCTCCTACGTTGATTCAAAGGAACAAAATACAACACAACTCGGTACAGCACACAAGGCACTGAACAGAAATGTATTCATGATGTTAATAATCACCAATAAGTTGACCACCAATGAAAGACAAATTAGGGCTAAGTAGAGAAAGAGGAAGAGAAAATTGAGGGAAAAAGAAAGGAAAGAAATGCCAAAATCAAATTGGGAGAGGGAGAAAAAAAATAAATAAATGAACTAAAAATAAAATTAAATTAAATTTAGAAAAAGAAAAAAAGAGAGAAACAAAATCAGAGAGAAAAGAAAGCAGATAAGAGAGAAAAGGGGAACAAATTATAAATGTCAGGAGAAAACTCCAATAGAACAGTCACTACTCCCAATAAAAGCCAGCAACCAGTACCTAGAGATTAATGCAAACAGCAGATAACAACTGGTATCGTGGGAGGTGAGGGAAAGGAGAGGTAAAAAACAAAGCCAGCAAAAAGCAAAATATAACAAGTAGAATCGCTAAAACAATCTCACGAAAAAGTTCAAAAAATTGATATAAACACTGTTCAGGCATATAGTAACAAAAGGACATAGAGAAATAACAACTTTCTGGCTAGTGAAGACAAGAGGAGAGAGGTTTGTTTGGACTTGTAGTAGGGGATTTGAAATTAGATATATAACTGGTGTGAAATTTTAACCAGGTAAAGAGAAAGAATAGGGGGAAACAAATGTTGGAAAAGGGAAAGAGAAACAAGACAACAATATGGGGAAAGTTAGGAAGAAAGTGTTGGCATAAAGGTAGAGTTGAGTTGGAATAAAATTATGCTCAAGGAAAGATGAAAATAGAATGTCCAAAAAGGTAAAATACTAGTGGTAATTTATAATACTAGTTGAAGACAAAAATGTAATAATCAAAAAGGTAAAATCAATTGAGGTGAAAAGAAAAACATAGTCTTTTAATTAAAATATGTAAAAATGAAAAATAAAAAAAAATTACAAAAAGGATAAAGAAAAAAAAATAGAGTGGTCATTCACTTCCACTATTATTCTGCTTGGCACTCCTGTTTCCCAGTAGGGAAGGTATTTTGGTTCCCTCTGTTGCACTGTTTACGTTTTAATCTTTTTATTCTTTTTTGGTTATGTGAGAATCAATTTGTGCGTCATCCACTGGGTGGCAGTGTTTCTGAATTGATCTCTGAGACAAAGCACAGGACCTCTCTAGGCTGTTCTCAGATCCTGCTACTCTGTGGTTCTCAAAGCCAGTTTGTGGGGATTTTGCAGCCAGGACAATGTAATAACTCCCAGGCTGTCCCTCTGCCTCAGATAAAAAACGAGTCGTTTTCCAGAGCTCCCCTCTGTCAACATCTTGGAGAGTTTGCCTCCACACTTAAGGATCACGCCCTGCCCACCTCCGTGGACCTCTCCAGAAGCAGCTTTAACGCAGCCCGGTTCCCACAGTGTGAGTGTCTCTGTTCTGAGGGGCAGGAGACCTCACTTTATCCCAGGCGAAATCTGACCTTTTCGTGTGCCGTGTGGATCTCTGAATCTGTCGGGTGTCTGTGCTAATTGGAGAGCGATGTTCTGGGTCTCCGGCTGTTCGGTGGGTGTTTCAGCCGCAGCTTTCAGATCGCCGCAGACATCCACCTCCCTCTGTAAGATGGCGAGGTCTCCGAATTCGCGCTGGTGGCTCCGGCCGACAAAAACCCCGTGGCAGTGAGGCTGCCTGGCCAGGAGAGCCCCATCCCGCAGTTCCACGCCTTCTCCTGGAGGATAACTGACTCTTAACTTGCCAACAAACACTCCCCATGCGACTCTCAGCTGCTCTCTCTCCCTCTGCCCATTGACAAAGCTCCAGATATGTCTGTCTATTCCGCTGCCATTTTTCTATTGCCATCCAACCCCCGACTTTTGAGAAGATTTTCCTGGGTTATAAAGTCTTATATGCTGGAAAATATGGTATATAGCTAACTTTAAATGGCTTATTGACTTTGTCATTAATATCTTGTTTTGTTCCAAATATGGCAATTCACTTTCACTCTTAACTCTTCTTCTTGGTATGTTATACTCAAATAAAGGCCTGCTGCATGACAGGGGCGAATCTCTCTCAGCCCAGCCTGCATCGTTTCCAATCTGGGACTCCTCAAGCGATGTCCTACTGCCCATTTACACCTGATACCAGTAGGATCTGGCCTAAATGGCCAGTAGGACATCCCTCTCATAATCCAGGACTGCTGGCTCCCAACTGCTCATCTGACTGCCTTCCTGATTGCCCCTAACCCCTTCTGCCTGCCAGATTGACCACCCCTAAATACCCCCCCTACCGGCCTGATTGATGCTTAACTGCTTCCCCTGCCAGCCTTTTTGCCCCTAACTTCCCTCCCCTACCAGCCTGGTAACCCCTAACTGTCCTCCCCTGCGGGCATGTTCACCCCCAACTCCCCTCCCTGCAGGTCTGGTCACCCATAACTGCCCTCCCTTGCTGGCCTGGTCACCCCCAACTGCCCTACCCTGTATGTCTGGTCTCCCCTAACTGTCCTCCTCTGCAGACCTGGTCAATCCCAACTGCCCTCCCCTGGGGTCCTGATTGCCCACAACTGCCCTCCCCTGCTGGCCATTTTTTGGAGGCCATCTTGTGTCCACATGGGGGCATCCATCTTTGACTACATGGGGTGGCCCTCTTGTGTGTTGGAGGGATGGTCAATTTGCATATTACTCTTTTATTAGATAGGATAGCTGAGATTTATAAACAGCCCAGGTGCCCTTCAGTAGATGAATGGATAAAAATGTGGTGGGAACATTTATAATATGAAATACTATGCAGCTGTAAAAAAGAGGGATCTCTCACTCTTTGTGACAGCATGGATGGACCTGGAAAATATTATGCTAAGTAAAGTAAGCCAAACTGAGAAAGACAAATATCACAATGTCTCACTTATTTGTGGAATGTAATCAACAAACTGAATTGACCAAGAAAATAAGACCCGAAGCATGGAGGCATGGAACAGACAGACATATCTTGATATGGGGTTGAGGGGACGAGAAGAGATAAATCAAAAAAGTTATATATTTACATGCATAGCCTATGCAGTGGTCAGCAAACTCGTTAGTCAGCAGAGCCACAAACCGCATGTGGCTCATGAGCCACAGTTTGCTGACTACTGGCCTATGGACACAGGCAATAGGATAGTGAAGACCTGAGGATGGTAGGGGCTGGGAGAAAGGACAGAAAAAATGGGGGAAATGAAAAATATCTGTAATACTATCAAAAATAAGAAATACATTAAAATTACTATGAACAACTGTATTACAACAAAGTGGACAACTTTAATAAAATGGAAATATTCTTACAAAATTAATCTTCCTAAAATCAATCAGGAAAATTCAGAAAACCTGAATAGGCAGATAACTACTAATGAAATTGAAGCAGCAATAAAAAAAAAAAAAAAAAAAAAAAAAAAAAAAAAAAAAAAAAAAAAAAAAACTTCCAGAAAAGAAAAGAAAGCCGTTGTCTGGCAAGCTTCACAAGGGAGTTCTACCAAATATTCAAAGAATAACTAACTCTTATTCTCCTCAAAATTTTCCAAAAAATTCAAGAGGAAAGAAAGTAAAGAACACTTCCAAGATGTTTCTATGAGATCAGCATTACCCTAATTACAAAACTAGATAAAACACTACAAAGAAGGAGAATTACAGGCTAGTATCCATGATGAACAGATGCTAAAATCATCAAAAAATTTTAGCAAATCGCATCCAACAATACATTAAAAAGATCATACACCATGACTTAGTGGAATTTATGCCAGGGATGGAAGTATGGCACAATATCAAAATAAAAAGCTTTTGTACAGCAACCTGGGTGGCACTGGAGAGCATTATGCTAAGTGAAATAAGCCAGTCAATGAAGGAGAAACACCATGATCTCATTTGTGGATAATAACATTATAAACTGATGTAAAAAAGATAGATACAGAGGCATTAAAATATCAAACAGACTGTCAAATTACAGCAGGAAGGTTAGGGAGAGGTAGGGTAAATAAGAGATCAAGCAAAGAACTTTTATGCATGCATATAGCATAACCAGTGAACACAAGACACTGGTGGGTAAGGGTATACCTGGGACGGGGGGCAATGGGAAGATATATATATACATGTAATACATTAATAAAAAAATAGAAAAAATAAAAACAAAACACCTTAATTGGAAGGGAAAATGGTGACCAAATAGGCAGAAGTGTCATACACCTCCTCCTGGGGCTAGGCCAGAAAAGCAAGAAAATTAGAGAACATCCACCTGGAATTAACAAATTAGGCATAGCTTTGCAGATATTTTTTAATAATGAAAGGCAGAGAAAGCCTAGAGAATGCTGTTTGCCAACCATAACTCATGTGGAACCACCTATGTGCCCTGGCAGTGAGTAGCACAGTTCTTCCAAGCAGACTCCCAGACATCTGTACTGAGCACTCACCAGAGTGACTTCCTGCATCATGCCTCCTCACCACCCTGCCAGGACCCAGCATTCCAGGATTTGGACCTGGGAACCCACAGTGAGTGCAAGGCAGTTGGACCCCTTTGCCCCATCCTGATCCATGCCCCAGAACTGAAGACACTACAATCCCTGGACCTGCTGCAAGAGTGCTCCAGAGCAAGCCAGTGTGCACCATACTCTGGGACAAAGCAGATCATGGATGGTAAACCCAGCCCAACCAGCATCCACTCCATGCTGTCCCCTGGGATAATCCTTCCCAGGTGACCTATAACAACCTAGCATATGTCTGACTCCAGGCCATAGGAAAGTATGGACTGTGACATCCAGAGCAACCTACCCCAACTCCACATTGGGGAGGGCTGAAGTGGAGAAACCTAGAGCTTGGGCCAAAGGAAAGTGATGCCTGTGTGACCCAGAGCAACCCATACCTGATCCACTCTGAACCCTGGGACTTACTTCCAGGGTGACCCAGAGTAACCCACTCTCACTCCACACTAGGGAGGGGAGAACTAGAGCAACCCAGTGCATGTCTCATTCCAGGCCACAAGAAAGCTAGGACTGTGACATCCAGAGAAACCAAGGCCAGCTCTACCCCTATCCCTGAGACTTGCTGCTAGGTTTTATGAAGTAACCAAGAGCATGCTCCACTTTGGGCCACAGAAGAGTGATGCTGAAGTAAACCGGAGCAATCTGGTGTGGACAGCAAGGGGTCAAAGGACCACACTGCAAGTGAGATGCCAAAGGGTACTAGGGTGCCATGCTGCTACAGTTGCTGGGACTGCACAACAAATTGAATTCCAGAGGGCTCTGCATCCTCACAAAGAGTTGCACACCAGAAGAACTGTGCACACACTCATGTCATCCAGAGTATCTTAAGTGGAAAACCAAGGGACCAGATTTGTGGTAGAAGGAAATACAACTCATGGCAGAGACAATAAAGGCATGAGACTCAAAGCAAAACCAACCTCTGTTCTAACATTTTCCAGACCATTGTCCTAATAGGATTGTCAAACTCTCAAACCTCAAGCAGGGTGCTCAGGGCCAGAAAGAGACAGCAAAAATCAGGAAAAAAAAATATCCACCAAAGAAAGGAGGCATCAACTGAAAAGGAACTAAATGAAATGGAGACAAGCAGTATGCCAGAGAAAGAATTTAAAGTAAGGAATGTAAAGTTCCTAAACTGGTTGGATGAGACAATCAACAACATATGTAAGAATCAATAGGAGATGAAGAATGATATAGCAGCAACAAAAACACAATGGAGATTTCAACAGTAGACTAGAAGAAGTAGAGGATTGAATCAGTGAGTTATGACAAAATTGAAAAAAACACCCAATCTGAATAGCAATTGGAGAATGAATTAGAAAGCAAGAAAAGAGTTTAAGAGAGCCTTGACAGCATGAAATGAAGCAACATCTATATAATAAGGGTGCCAGAAGGGCAAGAAGAGGAGTAAGGAATAGAAAACTAATTTGAAGAAATAATGATAGAATATGCTCCCAACTTGGGGAATAAAAAAGTCACACAAGCACAGATAGTTCCTACCAAGATGAACACAAAAATCCCAACACCTAGACACTTTGTAATTATGATGCAAACATTAATGAAAAAAAAAAAAAGAATCTTAAGGACTACAAGAGAGAGATAGAAAGCTACCTTCAAGGGATTTCCCAATTAGACTACAAAATGATTTCTCTACTGAAATACATCAGACCAGAAGGGAAGGGAATAAAGTATAAATAGATATTCCTATGAGTGGGATCATTGGGTCAAATGGGATTTCCATTTATAGTTTTTTTGAAGAAACTATTTTCCACAGTGGCTAAACCAGTCTGCATTCCCACCAGCAGTACATGAGAGTACTTTTTTTCTCCACATCCATGCCGATAATTGTCATTGGTTGATTTGTTGATGATAGCCATTCTGACAAATGTGATATGGTACTGCATTGCCATTTTGATTTGCATCTCTCAGATAATTAGTGACTTTGAGCATGTTTTCATATGTCTCTTGGCCTTCCATATGTCTTCTTTCAAAAAGTGTCTATTTAGGTCCGTTGCCCATTTTTTGATTGGATTATTTATCTTTCTTTTGTTGGGTTGTATGAGTTCATTGTAAACGATGGAGATTAAACCCTTATTGGTGATAACATTAGCAAATATGTTCTCCCATGTAGTGTCTTCTTGTTGTTTTTTTTTTATGGTTTCTGTTGCTGTGCAAAAACTTTTTATTTTGATGTAGTCCCATTTGTTTATTTTCTCTTTAGCTTCCATTGAACTAGGATCAGTATAAGTGAATACATTTCTTCGGCATATGTCTGAGATTTTGCTGCCTGTGGATTCCTCTAGTATTTTTATGTTGTCTTCTCTTACTTTTAAGTTCTTTATCCATTTTGAGTATTTTTTTATATGGTGTAAGTTGGTGGTCTGGTTTCATTTTTTGGGATATATCTGTCCAGTTTTCCCAACACCATTTATTGAAGAGACTGTCTTGACTCTTTTCTATGTTCATGCCTCCTTTGTCAAATATTAATTGGTCATAGTGGTTTGGGTCGATTACTGGGTTCTCTATTCTATTCCACTATATATATGTTAGTTCTTGTACCAATACCAGGCTGTTTTGAGAACAGTGGCTTTGTAATACAGCTTGATATCTGGTATTGAGATTCCACCTACTTTGTTTTTCTTTCTCAGGATTGCTGTGGCCATATGGGGTCTTTTTTTTTTATTACAGATGAATTTTTGGAGAGTTTGTTCTAGGTCTATGCAATATGCCATTGGTATTTTAATGGGGGTTGCATTGAATCTATAGATTGTTTTGGGTAGTATGGACATTTTGATGATGTTGATTCTACCAATCCATGAACATGGTATGTTCTTCCATATGTTTATGTTTTACTCTATCTCTTTTTTAAGTGTCTTGTAGTTTTTTGCATATAGCTCTTTTACCTACTTAGTTAGGTTTATTCCTAGGTATCATGATTTTTTTGGTCTCTCTTTCTGTATATTCCTTGTGGGTGTATAAAAATACCATAGATTTCTTGGCATTAATTTGTATCCTGCCACATCATTGAATTCACTTACTAAGTCTAATAATATTTGATGGGGTCTTTAAGGTTTTCTTTGTACAGTATCATGTCATCTGCAAATAAGGACAGTTTTACTTCTTCTTTTTCAATTTTGATGCCTTTTATTTCTTCTTCTTGTCTGATAGCAATGGCTAGTACTTCCAGTACTATGACAAAGAGGAGTGGTGATAGTGGGCATCCCTGTATTGTTCCTGTTCTAAGGGGAAATGGTTTTGTTTTGTCCATTGAGTGCGATGTTGGCTGTGGATTTGTCATATATGACATTTATTTTTTTTGAGGTGTGATCCTTCTATTCCCACCTTGTTGAGAGTTTTTATCAAGAAAAGGTGTTAGACAGACCTAGAAAGAATTCTTCATAGATTCATCTGGT
>PVJN01017913.1:10990-39857 GCA_004026805.1 Lasiurus borealis
ATAAAGTAGGTGGGATCTCAATACCAGATTTCAAGCTATACTACAAAGCAACTGTTCTCAAAACAGCCTGGTACTGGCACAAGAACAGACATATAGACCAATGGAATAGAATAGAGAACCCAGATATCCACCCAAACCACTATGCTCAACTAATATTTGACAAAGGAGGCATGAACATTCAATGGAGCCAAGATAGCCTTTTCAATAAATGGTGTTGGGAAAATTGGACAGATACATGCAACAAAATGAAACTGTACCACCAACTTACACCAAATACAAAAATAAACTCCAAATGGATACAGAACTTAAACAATACAAGGGAAACCATAAAAATATTAGAGGAATCCACAGGCAGCACAATCTCAGACATATGCCAAAAGAACTTCTTCACTGATACTGCTCCAAAGGCAATGGAAGCTAAAGAAAAAAAAAATGGGACTACATCAAAATAAAAAGCTTTTACTCAGCTAAAGAAACCATCAATAAAACAAAAAGAAAGACCACTGTATGTGAGAACATATTTGCAAATGTTATCACTGATAAAGGTTTAATCTCCAAAATCTACAGCCAACTTATACAACTTAATAAAAGGAAGATGAACGATCTGATAAAAAATGGGCAACAGACCTAAATAGAACATTTTCAAAAGATGACAGAAGGAAGGCCAAGAGACACATGAAAACATATTCAAAGTCACTAATCATCTGAGAGATGCAAATCAAAACGACAATGCGATACCATCTTAGACCGTCAGAATTGCAATCATCAACAAATCAACAAACAACACGTGTTGGCGAGGATGCGGAGAAAAAGTAACCCTTGTGTACTGTTGGTGGGAATGCAGACTGGTGCAGCCACTGTAAAGCAGTATGGAGTTTCCCACTCTTAGGAATTTATCCTAAGATATCACAAACACCAATCAGAAAGGATTTATGCATCCCTATGTTCATAGCAGCACAATTTACAATAGCTACAATTTGGAAACAGCCTAGGTGCCCATCACAGATGAGGGGATCAGAAAACTGTGGTACATCTACACAATGGAATTCTATGCTGCCATTAAAAAGAAGGAATTCTTACCATTTGCAGCAACCAGGTTGGACCTGGAGAACCTTATGCTTAGTGAAATAAGCCAGTCAATGAAGGAGAAGCATCACATGATCTCACTCATTTGTGGATAATAAAGAACATTATAAACTGATGAACAAAAGGATAGATACAGAGGCAGTAAAGCATCAGACTTAAATTACAGCAGGAAGATTAAAGTTAGGTGAGCTAGATAAGAGATCAATCAAAGGAATTGTATGCATGCATATAAGCATAACCAATGAACATAGACACTGGGGGTTGGTGTATGCCTGGGAGGGAGGGGGAGCAATGGGAGATATGTATAAAAATTTAATAAAAAAAGGGTGTTAGAGTTTGTCAAATGCTATTTCTGCTTCAATTTATCTGAGACTTTTATACTTCAATTTGTTTATGTGATGTATCATGTTTATTGATTTGCAAGTATTGTAACATCCTTGCATCCTTGGGATAAATCCTACTTGGTTGTGGTGTGTGATCTTTCTGATGTACAGTTGGATCAGATTTGCTAGAATTTTGTTGAGAATTTGAGAATTTTGGCATCTGTGTTCATGAAGGATATTAGCCTATACTTCTCTTTCATTGTGTTGTCTTTATCTGGTTTTCCTATTATGGTGATACAAGCTTCATAGAAAGAGGTTGGAAGTGTTCTTTCTTCTTAATTTTTTTTGAAGTATTCTGAGGAGGATAGATTTTAGTTCTTCCTTGAATGTTGGGTATAACTAACCTGTGAAGCCATCTGGCCCTGGCCTTTTGTTTGCTGGAATCTTTTTGATAACTGCTCCAATGCCTTCCATAGTTATTGGCCTATTATGATTTTTCAACTCTTCCTCATTGAGTTTTGGAAGGTTGTATTTTTCTTGGAATATATCCATTTCCTCCTGGTTTTCTAGTTTGTTAGAATAGTGTTGTTCATAGTATTTTTTATCAATATTTTGTATTTCTGTGGGGTCTGTTGTTATATTTCTTATATCATATCTGATTTTGTTTATTTGTGTCCTCTATGCTTCTTGGTGAGCCTGTCGAGAGGTTCATCAATCTTGTTTATGCATTTAAAGCATCATCTCTTGGTTTCATTGATATTTTGTATTTTGGGGTGGGTCTCTATGTCATTTATTTCTGCTCTGATCTTTATTATCTCCTTCCTTCTGGTCATTCTGGGATTTTGTTGTTGCTCTCTTTATAATTCTTTGAGTTGTAGAGTTAGATGATTTCTACCATTTTTTTCATGTTTATTGAGTTAGGCTTGTAGAGCTATAAACTTCCCTCTCAGGACTGCTGTCATTGTGTCCTATAGATTTTGGATTGTTGTTTTTTATTGTCTTTAGTTTCCAGGATGTTTTTAATTTCTTTTTGATCTCATTTGTAAGTCAATCCACATTTAATAGCATGCTATTCAGCTTCCAAGTGTTAGTGTGTTTTGGATTGTTTTTATTGTAGATTATTTCTAATAATATGCCTTTGTGTTCTGAGAAGATGCTTGGTATGGTTTCAGTCTTCTATAATTTGTGGAGACTTTTCTTGTGACTCAATATGTGGTCTATTTATTATTAGTAGTGATTATTTATTTATTTATTTATTTATTTATTATTATTACTGTTATTATTATTTTGTGTGTGGTCTATTTTTGAAAATGTCTCATATGTACTTGAGAAGAATGTATATTCCATGGCTTTGGGGTGAAATGTTCTGAATATGTTGATTAAGTCCATCTGATCTAGTGAGTCATTTAGAATTGTTGTTTCTTTGCTGAATTTTTGTTTAGAGGATTTATTCAGTGATGTTAGTGATATATTTAAGTTCTCTACTATGATTGTATTATTGTCAGTCTCTCCCTTGTTATCTTCCAGGAGGTTTTTTTTATGTATCTGAGTGTTCCTGCATTGGATGCATATATGTTTATCAGGGTTATATCCTCTTGTTGTATTGATCCCATTATATTATGAAGTGGACTTACTTATCTCTTGTTATGGCCTTCACATTAAAGTCTATTTTGTCAGATATTAGTATTGCTACCCCAACTTTTTTAATTCATTTCAATTTCTATGAAAAATATTTGCTTATCCCTTCACTTTTAGTCTGTGTGAGTCCCTTGTTCTGAGGTGGGTCTCTTGTAGACAGCATATATATGGGTCATTTATCTTTTAGGTATATTTTATTGATTTTTTACAGAGAGGAAGGGAGAGAAATAGAAAGCCAGAAAAATGGATAAGAGAGAAATTTTGGTCAACTGCCTCTTGCACACCCTCTAATAGGGATTTGCCTTCAACAAATGTACATGCCCTTGACTGGAATGAACCTGAAACTATTCAGTCCACAGCCTGATGTTCTATCCACTGATCTAACCCAGTCAGGGCTGGGTCATGTTTCTTTTTTTTAATTGTTTTAATTTTAATAAATCTTTATTGTTCAGATTATTATAATTGTTCCTCTTTTTCCCCCATATCTCCCCTCCACTTGGTTCCCACCCCACCCTCTGTCCTTACCTCTCCCCGATTGTCCTCATTCATAGGTGTATGATTTTGTCCAGTCTCTACCTGCACACCTCCTCACCCCTTTCCCCCTGAGAATTATCAGTCCACTCCCTTTGTATGCTCCTAATTCTATTATATTCACTAGTTTATTCTGTTCATCAGATTTTCAATTCACTTGATTTTTAGATTCACTTGTTGAGATATGTATTTGTTGTTCATAATTTTTACCTTTACGTTTTTTTCTTCCTCTTCTTAAATAATACATTTCAGCATTTCATATAATACTGGTTTGGTGTTGATGAACTCCTTTAGTTTTTTGTTGTTGTTGTTGTTGTTTTTGTATCTGTGAAGCTCTTTTTCTGCCTTTCAATTCTGAATGATAGCTTTGCTGGGTAGAGTAATCTTGGTTGTAAATTCTTGCTATTCATCACGTTGAATATTTCTTGCCAATCCATCTAGCCTGCACAGTTTCTGTTGAGAAATAAGCTGAGAGTCATATGGGTGCTCCCTTGTAGGTAATTAACTGTTTTTCTTTTGCTGCTTTTAATATTCTCTGTATTTTGCTCTTGGTATTTTAATTATGATGTGTCTTGGTGTGGTCCTCTTTGGATTCCTTTTGTTTGGGGTTCTGTGTGCTTCCTGGACTTGTAAGTCTATTTCTTTCACCAGGTGGGGGAAGTTTTCAGCCATTATTTCTTCAAATAGATTTTCAATATCTTGCTCTCTCTCCTTCTACAACCCCGTAATTCTGATGTTGGTATGTTTGAAGTTGGCCCAGAGGATCCTTACACTATCTTCAAAATTTTGGGTTATTTTTTCCTTTTTCTTTTCCATTGAAGTGCTTTTTGCTTCTTTGTATTTAAAAATCTTTGACTTGATTCTTGCGATCCTCTAGTCTGCTGTTAGGTTTCTGTATAATATTTTGTCTTTCAGTCAGAGTATGTTTAATTTCTAGTTGGTTCTTTTTCATCTCCTCTTGGGTCTTGCTAAATTTATCCATTTTTTTCTAGGAAATTCTTAAAAAAACCTTATAACCGTGGTTTTGAACTCTATATCCAGTCATTTGTTTTCCTCCATTTCTTTCATTTGTGACCTGTCCTTTAGCCTCCCCATATTTTGCTGCTTCCCTGAGTTGGTAGAGTAGCTTTGTGTGCTAGTTGTCCTATGTGGCCCAGTAGCTCTGCCTCCCAGTTACCTGAGGTAGACACTCTTGGTGCAACACTTTGTGAACTGTGTGTATATTCTTGTTGTAGTTTGTATCACTGGAGGGGATTAACCTCCAAGCCAATTGGTTTTGAGAATCAGCTGTGTCTGTGCATGTGGGCTTGCCTCCAGACTTCTGCCTATCTCATGCACATGCAAGCTTCCAGAACTTTACCTTTAGGTTCCCCTGAGTTTCCCTGTACTCTAGGGACCCGTATATGTCTGGGTCCCCAGGGTCTCACCCAAAACTGTGGTTCGTTGCAGTTGGACCTGGATATTAGTGCTGTTGTGAGGTTCTGTTTTCCTCCCTCTAGAGGAAGCCAGGCACAATTAGCAGTCAGCGCTCTGTGTGTGCACTTTCATGCCTACTTTCACATGCACTTTCGATAGCCCCCAGACTTCTGTCTTTCGTGGCTCCCCTAAGTTTCCGTGCACTCCTTCCTTTTCACAACAGTCCAGACTCCCCCTATGAGTTTCTCCTGGAGCTGGGATTCAGTGCAGCTGGGATTTTCTGTCTCCCTCTCGCTAGAGGAAGCCATCCTCTCCACGAGCATGTCTCCATACCTCAGCTTTTTACAGCTCCTCTGAGTCTTCATGAGTCCCTCTCTTTAATTCTAGTTGTAGAATTTTTACTCAGCCAGATTTTCTGTGGTTCTGGATGGTGTTCGTTCTTTTAGTTGTAGTTTTGAAATTGTGCGAGGGAGCAGCTTAGTGTGTTCACCTATGCCACCATCTTGCTTTCTCCTCTGGGTCATGTTTCTTTATCCATTCAGCTACTCAATGTCTTTTGATTGGAGACTTTAGTCTATTTACATTTAAAGTTATTATTGAAAGGGTCTTGTTTGTAGACATTTCTATTTTTGAGCCTGTGTTCCTTCTTACCTTTTTATTTCTACTTTTTACAGCATTTTCTGTAGTATTTCTTGCATTGCTGGCTTGGTAGTGATAAACTCCCTTAGTTTTTTTTTGTCTGCAAATCTCCTGATTTCCCCTTCAATTTTGATTGATAGTCTTGCTGGATAGAGTATTCTTGGATTCAGTGCCTTGCTT
The DNA here is from genome assembly GCA_004026805.1 of Lasiurus borealis. NCBI lineage: Eukaryota > Metazoa > Chordata > Mammalia > Chiroptera > Vespertilionidae > Lasiurus > Lasiurus borealis. The sequence goes on from PVJN01017913.1 coordinate 16,804, forward strand.
TGCATCATTTTGTATATCTTTTTCCATTCTCTTCTAGCTTGATATCCCTCTAGTATTTGGCAATTCTTATTAAGTTGCAATACATTTCTTTGCAGGAGTTTAATAAAATATGTTTCCAATTGTAGCTATATTAACCAATATAAACTAATGATGGGCCTGCTCATAGCAGCCTTGGATTCACTTCCTTTTGAGGAACTTGGTCCATCCGGCATTCTACTGGAATCCCTTACAATTCAAAAGGGAAGACCATTGTTGAACATGTCCATGCTATTCTGAACAGTATGCTAATAAAACAGAAAAAGGGTAACATAGGACTCACAATCCCTACTATAGTACTAAGACACTCTTTACCTTTAATTTTTAAAAATCTTAATTATCATTTTCAAGCCTCCCTATAATGACACTTTACCTCAATTACCCCACCACAGAATCCACAAGTCTTGTGGCTAGATGTGGAATGTGGACACTAGTAATTGGATGAGCTCCAATGAATTACTAAAACGGGTGAGGGATATTTCTATGTTTCTGCTCCTACAGGGCCACTGTGGATTCTAGCTCTCCAGATCAAACCCTGCCATGGCATTTCACCCAAGAGCAACAGAATATACATTATTCTTGAGTGCACATATTACATTTACAAAATTAAATCACATATTAGGACACATGTGAAGTATCTTCAAATTTAAGAAGATAAAAATCATATTAAGCATGTTCTCAGATCACAATGGCATAAAATTAGTAATCAACTGCAATAAAAATTAAAAACAAATCAGATACTTGGAGGCTAAATAGCATGCTAATAAGCAATGATTGGGTTACCAAAGAGATCAAGGAAGAAATAAAAAGCATCCTAGAAACAAATGAAAATGCAAACACAGCAATCCAAAATCTATAGGACACAGAGAAAGCAGTCCTGAGAGGGAATTTCATAGCTCTACAGACCTATTTAAAAAAACAAAAAACAAACAAAAACCAAATTGTTACAAGTTATCTAATGCCACACTTAAAGAATTAGAGAGCAACAAGAAAGGAACAGTGTAACCAGAAGGAAGAAAATAATAAATATCAGAGAAGAACTAAAAGATATATATATAGTTTTATTGACCATATATATATATGGTCAATAAAACTAAGAGCAGGTGCTTTGAAATGATAAACAAGATTGATGAACCTCTAGGCAGGCTCACCAAGAAAAAAAGAGAAAGGACCCAAAAAAATCAGAAATGAAAGAGGTAAGGTAACAGATGACCCCACAGAAATACAAAGGACTGTAAAAATACTACAAACTACTCTAATCCAACAAACTGAGCAATCTGGATGAAATGGATATATTCCTAAAATATATATATATAATCTTCTGATAATCAGGAAGAAACATAAATGAATAGGCCAATAACTACTGAATAAACTTAAGCAGTAATCCAAAAATTTCCAGCAAACAAAAGCCCTATTCTGGAAAACTTCACAGGGGAGTTTTATAAAATGTTCAAAGAAGAATTAAAACTTATACTCCTTAGACTATTCCAAAACCTTCAAGAGGAAGGCTCACTTCCAAGTTCTTTCTATGAAGCCAGCATTACTCTAATCTCAAAACCAGATAATGAAACTACAAAGATAATTACAGGCCAATGTCTCTGATGAACATGGATGCTAAAATCCTCAACAAAATTCCAGCAAATTGGATCCAGCATTACATTAGAAAGATTGTGCACCATGACGAAGTGGGATTTATTCCAGGGATGCAAGGCTGGCACAATATCTGGAAGTCAATAAACATGATACATCACATAAACAAATTGAGAGACAAAAAAAATCACATAAATATATCAATTGATGCATAAAAAGTATTTGATAAAAATCTAACAGCCTTTCTTTAAAAAAAATATATATATATATATATTTCATTGATTTTTTAAAGAAAGGAAGGGAGAGGGATAAAGAGTTAAAAACATCAATGAGAGAGAAACATCGATCAGTTGCCTCCTGCACACTCCTTATTGGTATGTGCCCACAACCAAGGTACATGACCTTGACCGGAATTGAACCTGGGGCCCTTGAGTCCACATGCCAATACTCTATTAGCTGATCCAACAGCCTTTCTTGATAAAAACTCTCAGCTAAGTGGGAATAGTGGGAACATATCTCAACATAATAGAAGCCTTCTATGGCAAAACTGCAGCCAACACTATACTCAATGTTCAAAAATTAAAACCATTTCCCCTAATAACAGGTACAAAGCAGGCATGCCCACTTTCTCCATTCCTGTTTGACATAACCCTGGAAGTGCTAGTGTTAGTGATCAGACAGGAAGAAGAAGTAAGAAGCATTCAAATTGAAAAAGAAGTAAAACTTTCATTATTCCCAATGACATCATATTGTACATAGAAAATCCTGATGACTCCATCAAAAATATACTAGACTTAAAAAATGAATTGTCAATGTAGCAGGTTACAAATTAACACCCATAAATCAATGTCTTTTTTACACATCAATAATGAACTCACAAAAAGAGAAACAACCAAAAAGCAATCTCATTTACCATGGCAACAAAAATTAAGATAGCTATGAATAAACTAAGGATATAAAAGACCTGTACTCAGAAAACTATAGAATGTTAAAAAAAAAGAGATAAGACATAAGAATGTACCATATCCATGGATTGCTAGAATCAACATCATCAGAATGTCTATACTACCCAAAGCAATCTATAGATTCAATGCACTAACCATTAAAATACCAACAGCATACTTCACAGACCTAGAACAAACTCTCCAAAATTTCATATGGAACAAAAAAAGATCCGGAATATCTGCAGCAATCCTGAGAAAAATGAACAAAGTTGGAGGGATCACAATACCAGATATCAACCTATGTTACAAAGCCACTTTTCTCAAAACTGCTGGGTACTGACACAACATCAGACATATAAACCTGTGGAACAGAGAAATCAACCCAAACAATTATGCTCAATTAATATTTGACAAAGGAGGCAAGAACATACCATGGAGTCAAGATAGTCTCTTTACTAAATGGTGTTGGCAAAATTGGACAGATACTTGCAAAAAACAAAACTGGAACACAAACTTATACCATACACAAAAATAAACTCATGAGATGGGAAAGTATAAAAAATTTTTGAAGAATCCATAAGCAGCAAAATATCAGACCTATGTTATAGCAATATCTTTATCAATACAGCTTCAAGGACAATGAAAACTAAGGAGAAAATTAGCAAATGGGACCACATCAAAATAAAAATCTCTGCACAGCAAAAGAAACCATGAACAAAACAACAGCAGAGCCTACTGAATGGGAGCATAAATTGCCAATGTTATATTCAATAAGGGTTTAATGTCCAAAATTTAAAGGGAACTCATACAACTTAACAAATGCAAGATAAACAATCCAATGGAAAAATGGACAAAGGACCTAATTAGACACTTTTCCAAAATAGACATAGAGAACACCAAGAGACATAATAAAACATGCTCAAAGTATCTAATCATTTGAGAGATGTGAATCAAATTGACAATGAGGTGTCACCTCACACCTATCAGAATGGCTATAATCAACAAATTACATGTGTTGGTGAAGATGTTTAGAAAAAGAAACCCTTCTGCACTCCTGGTGGGAATGCAGACTGGTGCAGCCACTTTGGAAAATAGTATGGCATTTCCTCAAAAAAATGGAACTTCCATTTGACCTAGTAATCCCACTTCTAGGAATATATCCCAAGAAATCAGGAACACCAATCAGAAAAAATATATTCATCCCTATGTTCATAGCAGCACAATTTATAATAGATAAGATTTGGAAACAGCCTAAGTATCCATCAAAAGATGAGTGAACTGAAAAACAGCAGTACGTCTACTCAATGAAATACTATCCTATATAGTAAAGAGATAATATGCAAATTGACAATCACTCCAACACACAAGATGGCCACCACCATGTGGTCAAAAGATGGCTGCCACATGATGGCCAGCTGTGGGCTATCAGGCCAGCAGGGTAGGGTAGTTGGGAACCATACCTGCAAGGAAGAGCAATGAGAGGCGATCAGGCCTACAGGGGAAGGCAGTTAGGGGTGACTAGGCTGGCAGAGGAGGGCAGTTGGGGGGAACCAGGCCTGCAGGGGAGGGTAGTTGGGGGGGGGGAACCAGACCTGCAGAGGAGGGCAGTTGTGGGGAACCAGGCCTGTAGAGGAGGGAAGTTGGGAGGGACAAGGCCTGCAGGGTAGGGCAGTTGGGGGCAACCAGGCCTGCAGGACAGGGAAGTTGGGAGGGACCAGACTAGCAGGGAGAGCGGTTGAGTGGGGGGTGATCAGGCCTGAAGGAGAGGGCATTTGGGGGCAACCAGACCAAAAGGGGAGAGCAGTTAGGGGTGACCAGGCAGTCAGGGGATGGCAGTTGGGGGCGACCAGGCTGGCAGCGGAGAGCAGTTAGGGGCAATTGAGCTGGCAGGGGACCAGTTAGGCATAAATCAGGCTGGCAGGGGAGTGGCTAAGGGGTGCGCTGGAAGGCAGAAGTGGTTAGGGACAATCAAGCATGCAGGCAGGTGAGTGGTCGGGATCCAGCAGTCCTGGATTGTGAGTGGGATGTCCAACTGCCCATTTAGGCCTGATCCCAGCAGGACCCGGCCCAAACAGGCAGTCAGACATCCCTTGAGGGGTCCCAGATTGGAGAGGATGCAGGTTGGGCTAAGGGACACACCCCTCCTTGTGCATGAATTTCATACACTGGTCCTCTAATCTATATACAGTGGTACCTCGAGATACGAGTGCCCTAACATTGTTTATATAAGTCCAGTGACCAGAACCCTGTAAGGACTGAAATGCCACGTCACTATGATGCACTGCCACTAAAAGACTGGCCCAATCATGGTGGCCAATCTCCTGTGGCCCCTCCCCCAGCTGGCTAATCTCCCATGGTTCCTCCCCCTATCTGGCCCCATCCCTTATTGGTCCACCCCACCCCTATTGGCCCACAGCCCCTTCGCCAGCCAGCCCTGCCCCTATCACCCCCCTACCCCAATAAGGTGTGGGGCCAGCCAGCAAAATTCCTGTAGCCCTTTCCCCCAGCTGGTTTTGCACCCAATGGGCCCCCACCACACCAATCTGCCTGCAAAATTCCTGAAGCCTTTCCCCCTGCCTACCCCCACCCCAGATTAGCCCCCCCACCCTGATCAGGGGAAGGGCTGGCTGGCCAACCATCTTTGGCACCTCCCCCAACCTGCCCCTCCCCTGATCACCCCCCACATCAATCAGGGTCAGGGCTGCTCACATGAACTGTTCCCCTGTTGCTGATCCCCTTTTGCCCCGCCCCATCCCATTTGAGGGTGGGACTGACCAGCATACCACCCACAGCCCCTCCCCACAGCTGGCACCACTTCCAATTGGCCCCCTCACCCCAACTGTGGGCAAGGTCCACTGGCCAATCTTTCTCAGCCCCTCTCCTCAGCCAGCCCGGACCCCACCCATGCACGAATTCATGTAGTAGGCCTCTTGTGCTACTATAAAAGAGAAAGAACTCTTACCATTTATAACATCATGGATGGACCTGGATAGCATTATGCTAAATGAAAAAAAGCTAGTCAGAGAAAGAGATATAGCACATGATGTCGCGCGTTTGTAGAATATAATGAACAGCATAAACTGATTAATAAAAATAGGTTCATAGATGAAAGCATTGAACAGACCATCAAACCTCAGAGGGAAGACAATGGAGGGTGGAATGGGAGGGCTAAGAGATCAAGCAAAGGACTTGTATGCATTCATAAAAGCATTCCCAACAGACACAGACAGTAGGTGGCAGACGAAGACAAGTCAAGAGGGGGAAAAGGAGACATATGTAATACTTTAAACAATAAAAAAATTATATTAGAAAACAACAGTAGCTATACTTATTATTTAACTGAATATTGGAATGATTTAATTGACAGGGTTAAGGGAGAAGCAGAAGTTTGTCTAGTTAATGTGGTTGCTAAGGCAATAGGAGCCTTTCACTATTTATTCTTTTGAAAATCAAATGCTTGAACCAACAATGAAGTTCTGTATGGAGTTGTTGCCAAAGCCTAGTGTATTTGAGCATAGCATTTGTTAGATGAGTCTTTTTTCTCTATAAGAGAAATACTTTTTACAGATTTATCAGGTCTCTTCAAAGTCTAAATATTGAGAACAATTTCATATTTTTCCAGGTAACCTAAAGAGCATTACTCTGTTTAGGCCTATGGCGATTACTTTCCTGGAAAATCTCGTGGCATTTAGCAGAAATCTATTTCTAGGAAACCTTGGGCCAGTAAGTCTACGACTCTTTATCTCAGTTTTCTTATCTGCACAATAAAGGTGAACTTAACTATGTAATATATAAAAGGGACATCTCAGGTCTGATGTCTTATACTTCGTCAAAAGTCATGCAACTTTCTTACTGAAGAGTTCTTTCTTTCATTATACTAGTAAAAAGTGTCTGCCATTTATGCCCACCCTAATTCAATCTGAAAATTCAGAACAGGGGAAATATCAGTGCTCTCTGCTTTAGGCTAACTAATTTTGTGTTAGATCTGCCCTTGCAATTTAATGGGGAGCACCTGGACCTTACATCAAGCTAAGTAGTCTCCTCCTCACTCTTACTAACTCTAAGCAAGGCAGTCTAGGCTTTTTGTTTGATATTAGTAAGCAAAAATTAGGCTAATTAACTTAGGGGTATTATAAAGGAGAATGAACAAATGTCTGGGAAGAGACTAAAGCTTCTTAATAGTAAAGTTTTTTTAATAGTAGGATCTTATATACAGCTAGGTGTGGGTGTATGTAAAATCTATTTTATAGTCAATAGCTCTACATTATTCTTCTGGTAAAATAAGGCTTTTATTGGCTGGGTGAGGTTTATATTTTTGTTAGATGTCAGCTCCCATAAAGAAGCAGGTTGATCAATATAAAAGAATGCAAGTGAGAGTAAGAGGAGGTCATACATTTTCCAAGTCCTCACTATATACCTGATGCCTTTAAAAGCTACATTCCTTTTCTACATAGTAATATTAAAGACACTGTTTTGTTGTTCATTGATCTTCCAAATCACCATGACCAAGCCGAATACAATGTTAGGCTCATTGTGAGTATTATAGACTTCCCCTTTCTTTTAAGTGATTTGGCATTTACATTAGACAACATAGTAATTTCTGCCATGTAAAATGGTTTTTATAATTTTTTGTACATTTTAAAGATTTAGAGGCAGACTTTTAATTTTTAACTAGCATTTCCTCAATTTTCCCAATAGGACCCTTTTCTTATTTATACTAGAATCCATATCTGACTTTCTTGTCATTTGTGCTGCATTTGTTGTCAATAGTATTTATTGCCAACAATATGGTAGTCATCTATTGAGTAGACATATGCATTAAAGTAAGTGTATCTTTTAAAACATTTTGTACCTTGAATGACACTCAAAATAGCTAAAAGTAATCTTGCAATTTAATTTGTTCTTTTCCCTTTAAGTTTTTACAGAAAAAACAATCATAAAAAACACTGATTCAAAGCAGATGGATCTGTCAAGGATCACTCACACAGGTGAACTGAATTCAGCTGATTAGTTGTTAAGCGTTTACAGCTGTTAGGTTAGACTTTGAGGAAATTGTAGAAGATCAGGGTTTCCCCTTATGGGAGAAGATTTGGAGCAAGCATCATAAAAAAATAGAATTGATATGTGAATTATGTGTCTTAGACTTGGAAAGTAAAATAAAGGAAAAACAAAAAGCAACAATGCAAACTTCCTTAAATTAAAGCTTCTTAAATTGACAAATACAGTAGGAGATTTTGAATAGCTTCTTGTCTTAAAAGTGAATTTATAATGAGAAATAATTCAAACATCTTAAAAGTATAACTTAATGACGTAAGTGAAACTGGAATTTTAACATTTTTTCCTGTCAAATTTTAGTGACAGCCTGAAATAGAAAATACCTTACTGAAACTTAAAATCTTGGATATTCTACATAGATGCATTGAGGCTTCCTAAAAAATTTTAAAGGTAAACATAATTCTATATGTGGCAATCATCCTCAATTTAATGTTAGGTCCATAAACCATGTTGATGTGATACCGTCTTACATGTTACAGAAAAATAAGCTAAAAATGGCTTAAAGACTTAAATGTAAAACTCAAAACCATGAATTTTCTAGAAGAAAATATGGCAGTACAATTTCTGACATTTCTCATAGCAATATTTTTCCTTATATATCTCATTGGGCAAGGGAAATAATAGAAAAAGTAAACAATTGAGATTACATCGAACTAAAAAGTTTTTGCACAGCAAAAGAAACCATCTAAAAATGAAAAGACAATCTTTTAAATAGAACGCAGCTGATAAGGGGTTAATATCCAGAATTTATGAAGAACTCACACTACTCAATAGCCATCCCCCCTCACAAATACACACATACACAGCACCACCACCACCACCACCACCACCACCACCAATCAAATTAAAAATGAACGGAGGACCTGAATATACACTTTTCCAATGAGTACATTCAGATGGCCTATAGACATATAAAAAGATGCTCAATGCTACTAATCATCAAATAAATGCAAATTAAAGCCACAATGAGATATTACCTCATTCCTGTAAGAATGTCTACCATCAATAAGTCAACAAATAAGTGCTGGGTAGGATGCAGGGAAAAGGGAACCCTCATGCACTGTTGGGAATGCAGACTGGTGCAGAAACTATGAAAAACAGTGTGGAGTCCCCCAAAATATTGATCTGCTTTATGATCCTGCAATCCCACTTCTGGAGATTTATCTTAACAAACCTGAAACACTAATTTGAAAGAATATATATGCACGCCTATGTTCACTGCAGTATGGTTTACAATAGCCAAGATATGGAAGAAACCCAAGTGCCCATCAATAGATGGGTGGATAAAATAGCTGTGATACATTATACAATGAAATATTACTCGTCCATATAAAAGGAGAAAATCTTACCATTTGCAACAACATGAATGAACCTGGAGGGTATTATACTCAGTGAAATAAGTCAAAGAGAGACAAACACCATATTATGTCACTTAAATGTGGACACTACAGAACAAACTAAATGAACAAACAACATCAAAACAGACTTATAGATAGGGCAGACTGGTGTTTGCCAGATGGAAGGTGGGCTGGGGAACTGGGAGAAAGAAATGAAGGGTTTAAGAAGTACAATTTGTAGTGTCAGATATAGCAAGAGCATTGCTGCTCTGAGTCCATATATTCTTCTGAATTCTATTAACGACTAGGCCATTGTCAGGGCAGGTTCCTTCTCAAATTCTGCCCATTGCACTAACTATCCGGTCTGAGCCCTTTTGCCAGGGTTTGGGAATTCTTGGATGCTGGGTCTTAGATGAGAAGTTGTAGGTGTATAAGAATGAGTCTTTATTGTGGAAGCCAGTGGCCATATAGACATCAGACAAGACAATTCTTTAAGCAGTCCATAAAACAGACAGCCGCACAGTTGCTGATAAACCCAATGCATCTTTCCTACATAGCAGCATCAGTCTCTGTACCCACAGTTATTATCTGAGCAGCCACATGCTGCCCCTAGACTCACTGCTTCACATAGTAGCAGCACCTGAGCTCTCTGCTTCAGCAGCTTCTCTAGTCTTTCCTGCACACATAGACACTACATCCTCTAAGCCTGTCTCAACTTTTCTAGCACACTCCTGTGCCCAGCACACTGGCTGGTTAACATGCATTATACTACTTAGACAAAAGAGACATCTAGCCTACAATGACATCAATCATTTGGGATATAGAAAGGCACATGTGTGCAGCATACCATGAGATCGCTGTGACCTTGCACTTGTTTATGATATCTTAACTTTGAACATTCTGATTATGATTTCTATGTTCAGAGTGGCCTTGGCCATTCTGACATACTAACAACAAGGCCTTGACTATCTGGCATCTGGCATGATTTCCACAGGTAGTTACAAAATTGTCAGGGGAATGTAAATTAAAGCACAGGGAATATAGTCAACGATATTACAATAACTATGTGTGGTGCAATTTGAATGTTAGGCATATTCTGTACCTTTCCCTTGTGCTAAGTTTCTCTCTTGTGCTCAGTACTTTTCCATTGTGCCCCACTTGGGGCTCCTGACCTCTCTGTGGTTTTCCTGTATTCTCACATGGCCAAGAAGAGCAGCTCTAGACCCTCTCCCTGCAAATGCCTGTACTTGCACCCAGCTTAACTGCTTGCCTCGACCACATTAAAAACAAAAACACCCCCCCCAAAAAAAAACAACATATAAATACTTCACCCTCCTAAATTTGTTGGCTGATATAACTTTGGTCTCAGTCCTTTTGTTTGCAGTTATAACAATAAATTTATAAATTTCATTTATAATTTCATTCAGCCTGGTTCCTCTTGGCATCAACCTAACATTGAGTACTGAAAATATTGAGGGGGACACTATGTAAAGTATATGATTGTCTAACCAATAATCTATACACTTGAAAGGCTCTCTTTGAACAGATCAATGTAAGGAGATCCGAAAATGGTGGCAGAATAGACAGATGCGTCTGGATCCTTGTCACTGGGCAGAGGGAGAGAGAGCAGCTGAGAGTTGCACTGGGAGTGTTTGTTGGCAAGTTATCCTCCAGGAAAAGGTGGAGGACTGCTGGACGGGGCTCCCCTCACCAGGAAACCCCGCTGCCATGGGGATTTTGTCTGCCCGAGCCACCAGAGCAAATGTGGAGACCACACCATCTTGCAGAGGGAGGTGGATGTCTGCGGTGGTCTGAAAGCTGCGGCTGAAGCACCCACCAAACAGCCAGGGAACCCAGATCACCACTCTCCAATCGGCACAGACACATGGACTCAGAAGAGCTCCAAAGGGCACACGGAAAGGTCAGATTTTGCGTGGGATAAGGTGAGGTCTCCTGACTCGCAAAACAGAGACACGCACACTGTGGGAACGGGGTTGCAGGAAAGCTGCTTCTGGAGAGGTCCACGGATGTGGGGCAGGGCGTGATCCCTAAGTGTGGAAGCAAACTCTAGGAGCTGTTGACAGAGGGGAGCTCTAGAAAACAACTCATTTTGATCTGAGGCAGAAAGAAAGCCTGGGAGTTATTACAGTGTCCCGACTGCTTGAATCCCCACAAACTGGTTTTGAGTACCACAGAGTAGCAGGATCTAAGCACAGCCTAGAAAGGTCCTGTACTTAGTCTCAGAGGTCAATTCTGAAACACTGCCACCCAGTGGATGATGCACAAATTGACTCTCGCATAACCACAAAAGAAAAAAGAGATTAAGACAAACCTCAGCAGTGGAACACAGGGAACTGCAATACCCTCCAAACTGGGAAACAAGAGTGCCAAGCAGAACAATAGTGGAAGTGAATGACCTTCACTACTGCCCATTCTATTTTTTTTTCTTTTTTAAAAATTTTTTATTGTATTTTATTTATTTTTATTTTTCCATATTTTAATTAAAAACTATTTTTTTCTTTCCTCTTAAATTAATTTTAGCTTTTTAATTATTACATTTTTGTTTTCAACTAGTATTATTACTACTACTATTTTACCATTTTGGAAAATAACAAGTGTCATTTTGTTTTCTCTTTATTTTACTTCGGGATTAGAGTTCTACATTCTATTTTCATCTTTCCTTTAGCATAATTTTACTCTATCTCAACTCTACCTTTATGCCAACTCTATCCTACTAACTTGCCCCATTTTGTTGTCTTATTTCTCTTTCCCATTTCCAACTTTAGATTCTCCCTATTGTTTCTCTTTACCTGGTTAAAATTTCACCCCACTTATATGTCTAATTTCAAATCCCCTACTCCAAGTCCATGCAAACCTCTCTCTTCTTGTCTTCACTATCCAAAAAGTTGTTTTTCTCTATGTCCTTTTGTTACTGTTTGCCTGAACGGTGATTATATCTATTTTTTGTACTTTTTATTGTGAGATTGTTTTAGCTTATTCTACTTGTTTTATTTTGCTTTTTGTTTGCTTTGCATTGGTTTGTTTTTTACTTCTCTTTTCCCTCACCTCCATTGATATTAAGTTGTTATTTGTAGTTTGTAATTATCTCCAGGTACTTGTTGCCCGCATTTGTTGGGATTAGGGGCTGTTCTCTTGGAGTTTTCTCCTCACATCTATATTTTGTTCCCCTTTTCTCTCTTATCCACTTTCTTTTCTCTCTGACTTTTTTTCTCTTTCTCTCTTTTCTTCTTCTTGTTTTTTTTTATTATTTTATTTTATTTACTTTTATCCCTTCTCCCAATTTGATTGTGGCACTTCTTTCTTTTCTTTTCCCCTTATTTTCCTCTTCTTCTTTCTCTACTTACCCCAAATTTGTATTTCATTAATGGTCACCTTATTTCTGGTCATTAGCATCTTGAATACATTTCTGCTCAGTGCCTTCTGTGTTGTAACTGGTCTTGTTGTAGTTTGTGTATTTGAATCAATGTAGGAGAGAGAACTACATAACCAGACACCCAGAAAAGAAAGACCAGGGGCAGATAAAGAAACAGCCCACATATGACAGAAAGGCAGGTATCACCACAAAAGGAAGTAAACAAAATAGAAACAGAAATAAGCCTGCAGGAGAAAGAGTTCAGAGAAATGATCTTAAGGTGGATGAAAAGAATGGAAGACAAAATCGAAAATGTAAGAGCCAAGAAGAGCCCTGACGAGTTTGGGTCAGTGGATAGAGCATCGGCCTGTGAACTTAAGGGTCCCAGGTTCGATTCTGGTCAGGGGCATGTAACTTGGTTGCGGGCACATCCCTAGTAGGGGTGTGCAGGAGGCAGCTGATCGATGTTTCTCTCTCATCAATGTTTCTAACTCTCTCTTCTTCTGTCTTCCTCTCTGTAAAACATCAGTAAAATATATTTTTTTTTAAAAAAGGAGCCAAGAAGAAATAAAGAAGACAAAAGAGGAAATGAAGATGAAGCAAGAAGAAATGCAGAATAATCAAGAAGAAAGGAAAAATGACATCACTGCTATTAAGAACTCAATAAAAAGCATCCAAAGTAGACTAGAAGAAGCAGAGGACCTCATCAGTGAGCTAGAAGACAACTTAGGAAAAAATACCCAAGCGCAGCAGCTTCTAGAAAAAAAAATTAAAAAGCAAGAGGAGAGCCTAAGGGAACTTTGGGATAACAGGAAAGAAAACTACATCTGCAAAATTGGGGTTCCAGAAAGAGCAGAAAGTGATCAAGGAATAGAAAACCTGTTTGAAGAAATACTGACAGAAAACTTCCCTAATATAGAAAAGAAAAAACTCACACAAATCCAAGAAGTTCATAGAGTCCCAAGAAATTGAACCCCACAAAACCGACACCAAGGTGCATTATAATTAAATTGGCAAACACCAACGACAAAATAAGAATCTTAAAAGTGGCAAGAGAGAAAGAGAAAGTTACCTACAAAGCCCTATAAGACTAGCAACTTATTTCCCAACAGAAACTCATCAGGCCAGAAGGGAATGAAATGAAATATACAAAGTCATACAAAGGAAGTGTCTGAATTCAAGAATACTGCACCCTGCAAGGCTTTCAATCAAAATTGAAGGTGAAATCAAAAGCTTCACAGACAAAAAAGGACTAAGGGAATATATTACCACCAAACCAGCAATGCAAGAAATGTTAAAGGGTCTGCTGTCATAAAAAGAAATAGGAAGCGAAGAAGGAACTCAGAAGTAAAGACTAAAAATGGCGACAGATAAGTACCTTTCAATAATAACTTTAAATGTAAATGTATTAAAGGCTCCAATCAAAAGACATAGGGTAACTGATTGGATTAAAAAACAAATCCATATATCTGCTGTCTAAAATAAACCCACCTCAGGAAAAGAGATGCACACAGATTGAAGGTGAAGGAATGGAAATGAAAAAAAAGCTGGGGTTGCAATACTTGTATCTGACAAATTAGATCTCAAAGTGAAGGACATAACAAGAGATAAAGAAGGCCACTTCATAACACTAAAGGAAACAATCCCACAAGATGAAATAATTCTGGGAAACATATACGCACCCAATATAGAACACCTAAATACATAAAAAACTCCTGGAGGATATTAAGGGAGAGATTGACAGCAATACAATCATAGTAATACCCCTCTGTCACCACTTGACAAATCCTCTAAACTAGTGGATCCTCATGTTGTGGTGACCCCCAACCAAAATAATTTTTTGGTTGGGGGCCACCACAACGTGAGGAACTGCATTAAAGGGACATGGCATTAGAAAGTTTGAGAACCACTGCTCTAAACAAACAATCAGAAAAGAAACATCAATCTTAAATGACTCACTAGACCAGATGGAATTAATTGACATCTTCAGAACATTTCACCCCAAAGCCACAGAATATGCATTCTTCTCCAGTGCACATGGGTCATTTTCAAAGCTAATCATATGTTGGGTTATAAGAAAAGTCTCTTCAAATTCAAGAAGATAGAAATCATATCAAGCATTTTCTCAGACCACAGTGGCATAAAACTGGAAATCAACTATAATAAAAACAATATATTGCCAATACCGGTTTGCTCAGTGGATAGAGCATCAGCCTGCAGACTGAAGGGTCCCATGTTTGATTCTGGTCGGGGGCATGTACCTTGCTTGCGGGCAAAATTCCAGTGGGGGGCGTGCAGGAGGCGGCTGATCAATGTCTCTCTCTCATCGATGTTTCTGACTTTCTATCCCTTTCTCTCTATAAAAAAATCAATAAAAATATTAAAATATATATAAAGAAATCAAACACATGGAGACTAAACAAAATGCTATGGAAAAAAGACTGGGTAACCAGAGAGGTCAAGGAAGAAATAAAAAACATCATGGCAAAAAATGACAATAACAACACCACAATAAAAATTTATGAGACACAGTGAAAGCAGTCTTGAGAGGGAAGTTCATAGCTCTACAAACCTACTGCAAACAATAGGAAACAATGGCAATAAATTTCCTAACCCTACAACTCAAACAGTTAGAACGAGAGCAACAAGAAAAGCCCAGTGTAAGAAGAAGGAAGGAAATAGTAAAGATCAGAGGGGAAATAAACAGCATGGAGACCAAAGAAACAATTTAAAAGATCAACAAAACCAAGAGCCGGTTCTTTGAAAGGATAACCAAGATTGATGGACCTCTAGCCAGGGTCACCAAGAGGTAAAGAGAGAAGACCCAAATAAACAAAATTAGATATGAAAGAGGAGAAATAACAACAGACCCCGCTGAAATACAAAGAATTGTTAAAAAATACTATGAACAACTCTATTCCAACAAATTGGACAACCTGCAATAAATTGACATATTTCTAGAAAAGTATAACCTTTCAAAACTCAATCAGGAAGGATATAAACATCTCAATAGTCCAATAACTATGAAAGAAATTAAAGCAGTCATCAAAAAGCTTCCGGCAAACCAAAGCCCAGGACCAGATGTCTACACAGGAGAGTTTTACCAAACATTCAAGGAAGAATTTAAACCTATCCTCCTCAGACTATTCAAGAAGAAGGAACACTTCCATACACCTTCCATGAAGCCAGCATCATCCTAATACCAAAACCAGATACAGACAAAACAATGAAAGAGAATTATAGGCCAATATCTCTCATGAACAAAGATTCCAAAATCCTCAACAAAATTCTAGCAAATCGGATCCAGCAGTACATCAGAAATATCATACACCATGACCAAGTAGGATTCATCCCAGGAATGAAAGGATGGTACAATATCCACAAATCAATGAACATGATACATCACATAAACAAATTGAGAGATAAAAATCACATAGTCATATCAATTGATGCAGAAAAAGCATTTGACAAATTCTTACAGCCTTTCTTGATAAAAACTCTCAGCAAGATGGTAATAGAAGGATAATATCTCAACATCATAAAGCCATATATGATAAACCCACAGCTAACATCATACTCAATGGGCAAAAACTAAAACCATTTCCTCTAAGAACAGGAACAAGACAGGGATGCCCACTCTCACCTCTCCTGTTCCACATAGTACTGGAAGTATTAGCCATTGCATTTAGAGAAGAAGAAATAAAAGGCATCCAAATTGGAAAAGAAGTAAAGCTCTCTTTTTTTTGCAGAAGCTGTGATACTGTACATAAAAAACCCGAAGGACTTCATCTGAAAACTATTTGACTTAATAAATGTATTTGGCAATGTAGCAAGATACAAAATTAATGCCTAGAAATCTGTGGCATTTCTATTCACTAATAGTGAAATTACAGAAAGAGAGACTAAACAATCAATCCCATTTACCATCACAACAAAAAAATTAAGATACCAAGGAATAAACCTAATGAAGGAGGTAAAAGACCTATATGTATAAAACTATAGTACACTGAAAAAAGCGATAGAGTAAGATGTAAACAGATGGAAAAGCAACCCATGCTCATGGATTGGGAGAATGAACATCGTTAAAACGTCCATACTACCCAAAACAATCTATAGATTCAGTGCACTACCCATTAAAATATCAATGATGTATTTCACAGACCTCAAAAGAATTCTTCAAAGATTAATCTGGAAAAACTAAGACCCTGAATAGCCTGAAAAAGAATAATAAAGTAGGTGGGCTCTCAATACCAGATTTCAAGCTATATTACAAAGCAACTGTTCTCTAAACAGCCTGGTACTGGCACAAGAAGAGACATATAGACCAATTGAATAGAGTATAAAATCCAGATAGCCACCCAAACCACTATGCTCAATTAATATTTGATAAAGGAAGCATGAACATACAATGGAGTCAAGATAGCCTCTTCAATGAATGGTGTTGGAAAAATTGGACAGATACATGCAAAAAAATGAAACTGGACCACCAACTTAGACCAAATACAAAAATAAACTCCAAATGTATGCAGGACTTAAACATTAGATGGGAAACCATAAAAATACTAGAGAAATCCACAGGCAGCACAATCTCAGACATTTGCCAAAAGAACTTCTTCACTGATACTGCTACAAGGACACTGGAAGCTAAAGAAAAAATAAACAAATGGGACTACCTCAAAATAAAAAGCTTTTGCACAGCAAAAGAAACCATCAACAAAACAACAAGAAAGACCACTGTATGGGAGAACATATTTGCAAATGTTATCAGTGAAAAACGTTTAATCTCCAACATCTACAGCCAATTTATACAACTTAATAAAAGTAAGATAAATGATCCAATAAAAAATGGGCAAGGGACCTAAATAGAACCTTTTCAAAAGACCACAGAAAGAAGGCCATGAGACACATGAAAACATCTTCAAAGTCACTAATTATCTGAGACATGCAAATCGAAAGGACAATGTGATACCATCTTACACTGGTCAGAATGGCAATCATCAACAAATCAACAAACAACAAGTGTTGGCAAGGATGCGGAGAAAAAGGAACCCTTTTGCACTGTTGGTGGGAATGCGGACTGGTGCAGCCACTGTGGGGAACATTATGAAGTTTCCTCAAAAAACTAAAAATGGATCTACCATTTGACCCAGCAATCCCACTCTTAAGAATATATCCTAAGAAATTACAAACACCAATCAGAAAGGATTTATGCAGCCCCATAGCAGCACAATTTACAATAGCTAAAATTTGGAAACAGTGTTGGGCTCCGTCAGTAGAGGAGTGGCTCAGAAAACTATGGTACATCTACATAATGGAATGCTATGCTATCATTAAAAGGAAGGAATTCTTACCATTTGCAGCAACCTGGATGGTCTGGAGAGCATTATTCTTAGTGAAATAAGCCAGCCAATGAAGGAGAAACACCACATGATCTCACTCATTTGTGGATAATAAGGAACGTTATAAAATATTGAACAAAAGGATAGACACAGAAGCAGTAAAGCATCAAATTGTCAAATTACAGCAGGATGTTTAAGGATAGTTGAGGTAGATAAGAGATCAACCAAAGGACTTGTATGCATGCATATAAGCATAACCAAGTCATTTTTTGCATGTATCTGTCCAGTATTCCCAACACCATTTATTGAAGAGCCTATCTTGGCTCCATTGAATGTTCATGCCTTCTTTGTCAAATATTAGTTGAGCATAGTGGTTTGGGTGGATATCTGGGTTCTCTATTCTATTCCTTTGGTCTATATGTCTGTTATTGTGCCAATCCCAGGCTGTTTTGAGTACAGTTGCTTTGTAATATAGCTTGAAATCTGGTATTGAGATCACACCTACTTCATTCTTCCTCAGAATTGCTGTGGCTATTTGTGGTCTTTTTTTGTTGTTGTTCCAGATGCATCTATGCAGAATTCTTTCTAGGTCTGTGAAATATGTCGTTGGTATTTTAATGGGTAGTGCATTGAATCTATAGATTGCTTTTGGTAGTATGGACATTTTAATGATGTTGATTCTCCCAATTCATGAGCATGGTATGCTCTTCCATGGGTAGAGTATTCTTGGTTGTAGTTTCCTGCTATTCATCACTCTGAATATTTCTTGCCACTCCCTTCTGGCCTGCATAGTTTTTGTTGAGAAATCAGCTGACAATCGTATGGGTGCTCCCTTGTAGGTAATTAACTGTTTTTCTCTTGCTGCTTTTTATATTCTGTCTTTGTCTTTTCCTCTTGGCATTTTAATTATGTTGTGTCTTGGTGTGTTCCTCTTTGGATTATTTTTGTTTGGGGTTCTGTGCACTTCCTGGACTTGTAAGTCTATTTCTTTCATCAGGTAGGGGAAGTTTTCAGTCATTATTTCTTCAAATAGGTTTTCAGTATCTTGCTCTCTCTCTCTTCTTCTGGCACCCCTATGATTCTGATGTTGGTACATTTGAAGTTATCCCAGAGGCTTCTTACACTATCTTCCAATTTTTGGATTCTTTTTTTCCAGTTGAGTGTTTTCTGATTCTTTATATTTCAAATTTTTGACTTGATTCTTGTGTTCCTCTAGTCTGTTATTAGGTCTCTGTATAATATATGTTTTTTATTTCAGTCAGTATATGTTTAATTTCTAGTTGGTCCTTTTTCATCTCCTCTTGGGTCTTGCTACATTTTTCCATCTTTTCTAGGAAATTCTTGAAAAACCTTATAATTGTGGTTTTGAACTCTATATCCAGTAGTTCATTTCTCTCCATTGTTTGTTTGTTATCTGTTCCTTTGTCTCTGCATTTTCACTCCTTTCTTGACTTGGTAGAGTAGCTTTATGTTCTAGGTGTCCTATATGGCCCAGTATCTCTGCCTCCCCAGTTATTTGAGGTGGACTCTCTTGGTGCACCCCTTGTGTTCTGTGTGTACATCCTTGTTGTAGTTTAGTATTGGTTGTTGTTTGTATCACTGGGGGAAACTGACCTCCAAGTCAACTGGTTGTTAGAATCAGCTATGCCAACCCTGGGATAACTTATGTGCTGGAATCTGCCTTAAGACTTGCAATATTGCAAAATCCTCTGTGCTAGGCTTGGATGGTGTGGAGACTCAGGGCTGAGCAGACATCCTTGGCATCCCATCAGCCCTTAGGTCTCAGTGACCCTCAGTAATCCCTGCAGCCCTCTTTATGCAGTCGTGCTCATGCACCTCTAGATATCTGCCTTTCTGGCTCCCCTGAGTTTCCATGCACTCTGGGGACTCGTATGAGTCTGGGTCCCCAGGGTGTCACCCAAAACTGGGGTTCAGTGCAGTCTGACCTGGATTTCAGTACAGTTGAGAGGTTCTGTCTTCCTACAGCTAAAAAAACGCCAGCACCACAATCAGCAGTCAACCCTCTGTGTGCACACATTCATGCACACCTCCAGACCTCTGTCTTTCTTGGCTCCCCTACATTTCCCTGCTCTCCTCCCTTTTAACAATAGCCCAAACTCCCACTAATGAGTATTGTCCAGGGCTGGGGTTCAGTACAGTTTGAAGTGGGGTTCAGTGCAGTCATAAGTTTTCATCTCCCTGTCGCTAGAGGATGCCTATCAGGCCCTCCACCACCAGTCCTCTCCACGGGTGCATCTCTGCACTTCAGCTTTTGCAGCTCCTCTGAGTCTCCATGAGCTCCTTTCTTTCCTTCTAGTTGTAGAATTTCCACTCAACCATCTTTCTTGTGGTTCTCAATGATGTCTGTTCTGTCTTTTAGTTGTAGTTTTGAAATTGTGTGAGGTAGCAGTTTAGGTGTTCACCTATGCTGCCATCTTGGTTTCTCATGTTGTTGAATTTGTATTTCGTCCTTTGCAGTATCCTTATAGCTATTTCTCTGAGTTATTTATCTGACAAACATATTGCCTCCATTTTGTTTATTTTCTTTTCTAGAGATTCCTCTCTTTCTTTCATATGAGTGTTGTTTCTTTGTCTCCCAATTTTACTGTTTCTTTGTGATTGTTTCTATATATTAGATCAAACTGCTATGCTACCCAGATTTTTTTATTACATTATGTAGAAGATATTTTGTGGGGCCCAGTAGTGCTGTCTCTCAGGTCATCTGAGATTCGTATTATAGGGATAACCCCTACATGGGACATTTGGGTTTTCTTGTGTACTTGGGTTGAGAGTGTTATTGTTTTGTTCATGGATGTAGTCTTCTCTCAGGGTTTTTGGTTATGTGGCTCACTCTTTACCATGGTGACCAAACAGCACAAAATACAACTTGACAAAACATAACACAAAGGGAAGAATGCATGAATATACTCACTACACCAATAACCCCAATAAAAGTGATCACTATAGCAAAGAGAATTAGGAGAGAGAAAAGAGAGTAAAAATAATATCTAGGAAAGAAAATATTTTGAATATAATTACCCATGATTTTATTCCTTTCATATTATAATTTTTGAATTATTTCTACCATTTTCTATAGCTAAAATATTACATTCTGCTTTAATTATCATGTATATAATATATGATTATTTACTTGTTTTATTTTTAATCTCTTATTGTTGAAATTTTTACATAAGTCCCCTTTGTCTTCCCCATTAACTTCTCCTCGCCTTCTTCCAATCCCCTAGCATATGCCCCCATATCCTATTGTATGTGTCCATTGGTAATGCTCATATGCATGCATATCAGCCATTTGGTTTATCTCTAACCCCTCCTCCCACTCTCTCTTACTTTTCCTCTGAGGTTTGATGATCTGATTGATGCTTCTATGTTTTTAGATATATTTTTGTTCATTAGTCTATGTTGTTAATTATATTCCACAAATAAGTGGGATCATGTGATATTTATCTTTCTCTCACTGGCTTATTTCACTTAGCATAATGCTCTCCAGGTCAATGCATGATGTTGCAAATGGTAAGAGTTTTTTCTTTTGTTAAGCAGCATAATATTCCATTATGTAGATGTACCACTGTTTTTTAATCTGCTCATCTGCTGATGGGCACTTAGGGTGTTGATTCTCCCAATCCATTAGCATGGTATACTCTTCCATCTGTTTACTTCTTCCTCTATCTCTTTTTTCAGTACCTGTATTTTCCAAGTATAGGTTTTTTACCTCTTTAGTTAAGTTTATTCCTAAGTATCTTAACTTTTTTTTAATGCGATGGTAAAGCGGGTTGCTTTTTTAGTCTCTTTTTCTGGAAGTTTACTATTATTGTATAGAAATGCCATAGATTTCTAGGCACTTTTTTTTTATCCTGCTACATTGCTGAATTTATTTATTAAGTCTATTAGATTTTTGATGGAGTCTTTCAGTTTTTTATGTACAGTATCCTGTCATCTGCACATAAGGACAGCTTTATTCTTTTCCAATTTAAATTCTTTTTATTTATTTTTCTTGTCTAATTGCAATGGCTAATACTTCCAGTATTATGTCGAACTGGAGTGGTGAGAGTGGGCATCCCTGTCCTGTTCCTGTTCTTAGGGGAAATGGTTTTATTTTTCGCCCATTGAGTATCATGTTAGCTGTGGGTTTATCATATATGGCTTTTATGATTTTGAGATATGAACCTTTTATTCCCACCTTGCTGAGAATTTTTATCAAGAAAGGGTGTTGGATTTTGGTAAACGCTTTTTCTGCATCAATTGATAGGACTATTTAATTTTTATCTCTGTTTGTTTATGTATCACATTTATTGATTTGTAGTTATTGTACTCTCCTTGCATTTCTGGGATAAATCTTACTTGGTCATGGTGTATGATCTTTCTGATGTACTATTAGATCGAATTTGCTAGAATTTTGTTGATTTTAGCATCTATGTTCATGAGGGATATTGGCCTGTAATTCTCTTTCCTTTTGTTATCTTTATCTTGTTTTGGTATTAGGGTGATGCTGGCTTTATAGAAAAAGCTTGGAAGGATTTTTTCATTTTGAATCATTTGGAATACTCTGAGGAGGATAGGTTTTAATTCTTTCTTGTAAAACTCCCCATGTGAAGCCATCTGGCCCTGGGATTTTGTTTACTGGAAGCTTTTTTTTAAAAAAAATATATTTTATTGATTTTTTTACAGAGAGGAAGGGAGAGAGATAGAAAGTCAGAAACATCGATGAGAGAGAGACATCGATCAGCTTCCTCCTCCACACTCCACAGTGGAGATGTCCCCGAAAGCAAGGTACATGCCTTCAACCGGAATCCAACCTGGTACCTTTCAGTTCATAAGCTGAAGTTCTATCCACTGAGCCAAACCGGTCTCAGCTGCTGGAAGCTTTTTGATGACTACCTCAATTTATTCCATCGTTATTGACCTATTGAGATGTTCAGATTCTTCCTGATTGAATTTTGGAAGGTTATATTTTTCCAGTAATATGTCCATTTCCTCCAGGTTGTCCAATTTGTTGGAATAGAGTTTTTCATAGTATTTTTTAATAATCCTTTGTATTTCGGTGGAGTCGGTTGTTATTTCTCCTTTTTCATTTCTGATTTTGTTTCTTTTTATCCTCTATCTCTGCTTCTTGGTGAGCCTGGCTATAGGTTCATCAATATTGTTTATCCTTTCAAAGAACCAGCTCTTGGTTTTGTTGATCTTTTGAATTGTTTCTTTGGTCTCTATATCATTTATCCCCACTCTAATCTTTACTTTTTCCTTCCTTCTGCTTATACTGGGCTTTTCCTGTTGCTTTTTTTCTAGCTCTTTGAGTTATAGGGTTAGGTAATTTATTACCATTGTTTCTTTTTTCTTTTCTTTCTTTCTTTTTTTTTTTTTT
>PVJN01017914.1:0-39804 GCA_004026805.1 Lasiurus borealis
CAACTCCTGACCACCTGAGACAAAACGGACAGAAGACAAAGTCCCGCCCGCCGGACTACGGCTCCTCCTACAGAACTGGAGAACGGAAATGCCTACTCTGACCCTCCATTGGCTTATCCTGGTGCCCGTCCGCGCATGGCCTTCTGGGTAATGTAGTTCCTATTTTCCGAGGCCAGGATCCTATATTTCCTCTGCTGACTCCAGGAGTGGTTTTAGGGGCAAATAGCCCAAGAACACACCAAGTATACTCAGGGCCCTCCATCGCCTTCAGGGGCGGTGATTTTTAGGGTAAGTTTGTTTCTGGAGCACCCGCGTGCCTGGTTTTGCACATATTTCTCCCAGGACCTGCTATTCCTCAATAACAGGTATTGTTTCTTCATTCAGGACATTAACCAGGTGTCTCCTTCAGCCACATGTAGCTGGGGGAGGTTGTTCCAGTGTCTAATGAATTCTAATCTGCCTCCATTGAATCCATTATATAAAGCTAATGTCACAAAACAGACACTCATATTGAAGAGCACCAGCTTCTGATGCCATCCCAAGTGTCAGCTCTGCCAGGGCTTTAGTGTGGATAAGATGGCCAAGGGACAAATGAAAACATGCTCAAAGTCACGGATCATCAGAGAGATGCAAATGAAAGCAACAATTAGGTTTCACCTTTCAACTGTCAGAATGGCTGCCACCAACAAATCCACAAAGAATAAGTGTTGGTGAGAATGTGGAAAAAAAAGAACCCTAATACACTGCTGGTGGTATTACAGATTGGTGCAGACATATGGAAAATACAGGAAGTTTCCTCCAAAAAATTAAATATGGAACTGCCATTTGACCCCATTATCCACTTCTAGGAATATATCCTAAGAAAACAGAAACAATGATCAGAAAGACTGTATGCCCTGTTATGTTCATATCAGCACAATTGAAAGATCTGGAAACAGCAGATGAGTGGATAAAAAAAAAAGCTGTGGTACATTTACACCATGGTATACTATACAGCAGTAAAAATAAATAATCTCTTATCCACTCAGACAGCATGGAGGGACGTAGAGAGCATCATGCTAAGTGCAATAAGTCAGTCACAGAAAGACAGTATCACTTCATCTCACTCATGTATAGAATCTAATTAACAAAATAAACTAATGAGTAAAGTGGATCCAAAGACATGGAAGCAAGAAATGTCCAAATTTGGGGAAAATTTTTCTAAGTTTATTTGACCCAACCTGGCGAAAAATGTCAGGGTCCAAAATAACAACACATTGAGTAATGCTCCAGATAATGGCAGTTTTGCACCTTTTTATACATTAGACTCAAAGGAGAAGACCTAAGGGGGTGACATGACATTCACTGATGATAAATTAGGGAGTGGGGGACTAAAGAGGGAAATCTCTGGGATTGGATAAAAAATAAAAGATAAAAGACACACTTCTTTTTAAATGTTATCAAATAGTTAACACTTAGTATTTAACACAATAACAATAATAATTGGGGCTCTGTGGTCTTCTGCGTTGGGAGATTGTGCCCTTAGGAGTCTGTAAAAAGACATTAGCCTGAAAATCGAAAGGCATGTTATCCTAGATGGAAAAAGACAACAGACAGGATCAATAAGGTAAAGATTTACCTTTTCAAAACACACACACACACACACACACACACACACACAAACCAAGACTAGGACATGAATAACCCTATGACTCACTTATTTTTTTACTTAGTAGATTTTAACTTGAAACAATCCTACATGGTGACTTTTGGCCTGTGATTTTACAGATGCCCTCCTGAACATATATACTTAAAAAAAAAAAAATATATATATATATATATGTATATATATATATATATATATATTATTGATTTTTTTACAGAGAGAAAGAGAGATAGTTAGAAACATTGATGAGAGAGAAACATTGATCAGATGCCTCCTGCACCCCCCCCCCACTGGGGATGTGCCTACAACCAAGGTACATGCCCTTGACTGGAATTGAACCTGGGACCCTTCAGTCTACAAGGCTGACGCTCTAGCCACTGAGCCAAACTGTTAGGGCTATTTTTTAAAGTTTTTAAATGCTATGCACAAAACAGTGAACACTTTTATATTGATTCTGCACTACTATCATTCTCCATCATCTCTGGGAGTAATATTTCTCATGAAATTCCAGCAAACATATATATATATATATATATATATATATATATATATATATATATATATAATGGCCTATATGATCAACGGTTATTCTTTTTTTCTTTTCCATTTTTAATTAATGTATTACATGTATACATATCTTCCCATTGCCCCACCCACACTCCCATGCATGCCCTAACCCCCCAGTGATTATGTGTCCATTGGTTATGCCTATATGGATGCATACAGGTACTTCGGTTGATCTCTTATCTACCCCACCTCTCCCTAACCTTCCCGTTGTAATTTGACAGTCTGCTTGATGTTTTACTGCCTCTGTAGCTATCTTTTTGATAATCAGTTTATAATGTTCTTTATTATCCATAAATGAGATCATGTGGTATTTTTCTTTCATTGCCTGGCTTATTTCACTTAGCATAATGCTCTCCATGTCCATCCAGGTTGCTGCAAATGGTAAGAATTCCTTCTTTTTTATGGCAGCATAGAATTCCATTGTGTAGATGTACCACAGTTTTCTGATCCACTCATCTGCTGAAGGGCACCTAGGGTGTTCCCAAATCTTAGTTATTGTAAATTGTGTTGCTATGAACATAGGGGTGCATAATCCTTTCTGATTGGTGTTTCTAGTTTCTTAGGATATACAGTGGTACCTCAAGATACGAGTGCCCTAACATACGAGATTTTTGAGATATGAGCCATCGAGCAAGCGATTTTTGCTTTGAAATACAAGCAACATTTGAGATAGGAGTAATCGCGAGGATTGGCCGGCTGCACACAACCCACCAGTTTACCGAGACTTGAGCATCTCATAGTTTCCCATGCCTCAATGTTATGGAAAGAATTAAACTTGTATCTCGAGGTATTCCTAGGAGTGGGATTACTGGGTCAAAAGGGAGTTCCATTTTTAGTTTTTTTGTTTGTTTGTTTGTTGGTTTTTGTTTTTTTGAGGAAACTCCATACTGTTCTCCATAGTGGCTGCACCAGTCTGCAATCCCACCAGCCATGCATGAGGGTTTCTTTTTCTCTGTATCCTTGCCAGTACTTGTTGTTTGTTCATTTGTTGATGATTGCTATTCTGACAGCTGTGAGATGGTATTGCATTGTCATTTTGATTTGCATCTCTTGAATAATTAGTGACTTTGAGTATGTTTTCATGTGTCTCTGGGCCTTCCTTCTGTCTTCTTTCAAAAAGATTCTACTTAGGCCCATTGCCCATTTTTTGATTGGATCATTTATCTTCCTTTTATTGTGTTGTATAAGTTGGCTATAGATGTTGGAGATTAATCCTTTATCAGTGATAACATTTGCAAATATGTTCTCCTATACAGTGGGTTTTCTTGTTATTTTCTTGATGGTTGCTTTTACTGTAAAAAAAGCTTTTTATTTTGATGTAGTCCCATTTGCTTATTTTCTCTTTAGCTTCCATTGCCCTAGGAGCAGCATCAGTGAAGAAATTCTTTTGGCATATGTCTGAGATTTTGCTGCCTGTGGATTCCTCTAGTATTTTTATGGTTTCCCATCTTATGTTTAAGTCCTGTATCCATTTTGAGTTTATTTTTGTGTATGGTGGTGAGTTAGTGGCCTAATTTCATTTTTTTACATGTACCTGTCCAAATTTCCCAACACCATTTATTGAAGAGATGGTCTTGACTCCATTGTATATTCATGCATCCTTTCTCAAATATTAATTGGGCATAGTGGTTTGGGTCGATATCTGGATTCTCTATTTTATTCCATTGGTCTATATGTCTGTTCTTGTGCCAGTACCAGGTTGTCTTGAGAATAGTGGCTTTGTAATACAACTTGAAATCTGGTATTGAGATCCCACCTACTTTATTCTTCTTTCTCAGGATTGTTGTGGCTATTTGGGATTCTTTTTTTGTTCCAGATGAATCTTTGGAGCATTCTTTCTAGGTCTGTGAAATATGCCTTTGGTATTTTAATGGGGAGTGCTTTGAATCTACAGATTGCTTTGGGTAGTATGTACATTTTAATGATGTTGATTTTCTCAATCCATGAGCACGGTATGGTCTTCCATCTGTTTACATCTTCCGCTATCTCTTTTTTCAGTGTCCTGTAGTTTTCCACATATAGGTCTTATACCTCCTTAGTTAAGTTTATTCCCAGGTATCTTAATTTATTTGGTGCGATGGTAAATAGGATTGCTTTTTTAGTCTCTCTTTCAGTAAATTCACTATTGGTGTATAGAAATCCAATATATTTCTTGGCATTAATTTTGTATCCTGCTACATTGCCAAATTCATTTAGTAAGTATATTAGTTTTTTTTGATGGAGGCTTTCAGGTTTTTTATGTACAATATCCTATCATCTGCAAATAAGAACAGCTTTACATCTTCGTTCCAGTTTGGATACCTTTTATTTCTTCTTGTCTCATTGAATGGCTAATACTTCCAGTGGGCATCCCTGTCTTGTTCCTGTTTTTAGGGGAAATGGATTTAGTTTTTGCCCATTGAGTATGATGTTGGCTGTGGGTTTGTCATATATGGCATTTATTATGTTGAGGTATGATCCTTCTATTCCCACCTTGTTGAGAGTTTTTATCAAGAAAGGGTGTTGGATTTTGTCAAATGTTTTTTCAGCATCAATTGATATGGTTATGTGATTTTTATCTCTCAATTTGTTTATTTGATATATCACATTTATTGATTTGTGGATATTGTACAGCATTCCTGGAATAAATCCTACTTGGTTTATGGTGTATGATCTTTCTTATGTACTGCTGGATCTGATTTGCTATAATTTTGTTGAGGACTTTGGCATCTATGTTCATGAGGGATATTGGTCTGTAAGTCTCTTTCATTGTGTTGTCTTTCTTGTTTTGGTATTAGGGTGATGATGCTGGTTTCATAGAAAGAGCTTTAAGTTTCCTTCTTCTTTAATATTTTGGAATAGTCTGAGGAGAATAGGTTGTAATTCTTCCTTGAAAGTTTGGTAAAATTCCCCTGTGAAGCCATTTGGCCCTGGGGTTTTGTTTGCTGGAAGCTTTTTGATGACTGCTTCAATTTCTTCCATAGTTACTGGCCTATTGAGATGTGTAGACTTTCCTAATTGAGTTTTGAAAGGTTATATGTTTCTAGGAATATGGCCAATTCCTCCTGGTTGTCCAGTTTGTTGGAATAGAGTTGTTCACAGTATTTTTATATTTTTATTTTTTTAATTAAATCTTCATTATTCAGATTATTACATTTGTTTCTCTTTTTTCCCCTCCATAGCACCCCTCCATCCAGCTCCCACCCTTACCTCCCTCTTCCCTTACCTCCCTCCCGTTAACCTCATCCACAGGTGTATGATTTTTGTCCAGTCTCTCCCTGTGCACCCCTCAACTCTTTCCCCCTGAAAATTATTAGTCCACTCCCTTTCTGTGCTCCCGATTCTATTATATTCACCAGTTTATTCTGTTGATCAAATTTTTATTTCACTTAATTTTTAGATTCACTTGTTGATAGATACATATTTGTTGTTCATAATTTTTTATCTTTTACCTATTTCTTCTTCCTCTCCTTTCACCATTTCATATAATACTGTTTTGGAGTTGATGAACTCCTTTAGCTTTTTCTTATCTGTGAAGCTCTTTATCTGCCCTTCAATTCTGAATGATACCTTTGCTGGATAGAGTAAATTTTAAATATTTTTTAATTGATTTTTTACAGAGAGGAAGGGAGAGGAATAGAAAGTCTGAAACATCGATGAGAGACATAAATCAGCTGCCTCTTGCACGCCCCCTACTGGAGTTATGCCCGCAACCAAGGTACATGCCCCTGGCCAGAATCGAATCTGGGACCTTTCAATCCGCAGGCCGTCACTCTATCCACTGAGCCAAACTGGTCTCGGCTGGATAGAGTATTCTTGGTGGTAGGTTGTTCATACTATTTTTAAACAATCCTTTGTATTTCAGTGGGGTCTGTTATTATTTCACCTCTTTCATTTCTGATTTTGTTTATTTGGATCCTCTCTCTTTGCTTCTTGGTGAGCTTAGCTAGAGGTTTATCAATCTTGTTTATCCTTTAAAAAAAACAGCTTTTGGTTTTGTTGATCTTTTGTATTGTTTCTTTGGTCTCTATGTCATTTATCTCTGTTCTGATCTTTATTATTTCCTTCCCTTTGCTTACACTTGCTCTCTTTCTAACTCTCTGAGGTGTAGGGGTAGGTAATTTATTACCATAGTTTCTTGTTTTTTTGCAGTAGGCTTGTAGAGCTATGAACTTCCTTCTCAAGACTGCTTTCACTGTGGATTGTTGTGTTGTTATTGTCATTTGTTGCCATGGTGTGTTTTTTTAAAAATATATTTTATTGATTTTTCACAGGGAGGAAGGGAGAGGGATAGAAAGTTAGAAACATCAATGATAGAGAGAGACATCGATCAGCCGCCTCCTGCAGGGGATGTGCCCGCAATCAATGTACATGCCCTTGACCAGAAACGAAGCTGAGACCTTTCAGTCCACAGGCCGATGCTCTATCCACTGAGCTAAACCATTTTCGGTGCCATGATCTCTCTTATTTCTTCCTTGATCTCTCTGGTTACCTAGTCATTGTGTAACAACATGCTATTTAGCCTCCAGGTGTTTGATTTTTTTGGATTACTTTATTGTAGTTGATTTCTAGTTTTATGCCACTGAGAAGATGTTTGATATGATTTCTATCTTCTTGAATTTGAAGAGACTTTGCCTATGACCCAACATATGATCTATCTTTGAAAATGACACTTGTGCACTTGAAAAGAATATAGAGCTGTGGCTTTGTAATGAAATGTTCTGAAAATGTCAATTAATTCTATCTGGTCTAGTGAGTCATTTAGACTTGATGTTTCTTTGCTGATTTTTAAAAAAATATATTTTATTGATTTTTCACAGAGAGGAAGGGAGAGGGATAGAAAGTCAGAAACATTGAGAATCCAAGATGGCGGCATAGGTAAACACCTACACTGCTGCCTCGCACAACAATTTCAAAACTACAACTAAAAGACAGAACGGACATCATCCAGAAACACAGGAAAGCTGGCTGAGTGGAAGTTCTACAACTAGAGGGAAAGAGAGGGGCTCACAGAGACCCAGAGAAGCTGCAAAAAGCTGAGGTACGGAGACGCGCACGTGGAGAGAGCGGGTGCCAGAGTGCCAGGCTGGTTTTCTCTGACGGGAGGGAGACAGAGACTCTCAAAGGCATTGAACCCCTTATCCAATGACACTAAACCCCAGATCCAGCTGAAACTCATAAGGGGGAGTTTGGACTGTGAAAAGGGAGAAGTGCACGGAAATTTAGGGGAGTCACAAAAGATCAAAGGCCTGGTGGTGCGCACGGCACTGAGCACAGGACAGATTGCTGATTGTGCCGCTGGTTTCCGCCACTGGGCGGGAGACAGACCCTCCCAACTGTGCCACTTCTGACTCCACTAAGACCCTGTTTTGGGTGAAACCCTGGGGACCTAGTCTCTTGTAGTCCTGGTGCGCAGGGGAGCCGGAGGGCAGCAGTCTAGAGGCACTGTGGGCGCTCGGGCACAAGGACCGATCCAGCGATTACCCAGTCACGTGAGACTCAGGGGCCATGGAGGGCGGGGCCGACTGGAAGGCAAGGCGGTCCCTTAAGCCCTGAGACTCCACCCCTCCCACGCTCAACAGAGGCTTCTTCGGTTTTGCAAGTCTGGTATCATAAAGCTTAATTCAACACAGAAGTTTCCCCGACATAGTTAAAATGCTGAGACAAGGGAAGGGATCACAAACAAAAGAAATGGAGGAAAACAAAGGACTGGATATAGAGTTCAAAACCACGCTTATAAGGTTTTTCAAGAATATGCTAGAAAAGTTGGATAAATTTAGTGAGACCCAAAAAAGATGAGAAAGGACATACTAGAAACACCAACTGAAATAAAAATATTATACAGAGTCCTAACAGCAGACTAGAGGATGGCAAGTATCAAGTCAAAAATTTGAAATATAAAGAAGCAGAAAATATTCAACTGGAAAAGCAAGAAGAGAAAAGAATCCAAAAATGTGAAGATAATGTAAGGAGCCTCTGGGACAACTTCAAGAGTACCAACATCAGAATTGTGGGGGTGCCAGAGGAAGAGAGAGAGCAAGATACGGAAAACCTATTTAAACAAATAATGACTGAAAACTTCCCACATCTGGTAAGTCCAGGAAACACACAGAACCCATATAAAAGGAATCCAAAGAGACCACACCAAGACACATCATAATTAAAATACCAAGAGCAAAAGACAGAGAGAATATTAAAAGCAGCAAGAGAAAAACAGTTCATTACCTACAAGGGAGCACCCATACGACTGTCAGCTGTTTTCTCAACAGAAACGATGCAGGCCAGACAGGAGTGGCAAGAAATATTCAATGTGATGAATAGCAAGAACCTACAACCAAGAATAATCTACCCAGCAAAGCTATCATTCTGAATTGAAGGGCAGATAAAGAGCTTTACAGAGAAGAAAAAGCTAAAGGAGTGCATCAACTCCAAACCAGTATTATATGAAATGCTGAAAGGTACTCTTTTAGAAGAGGAAGAAGAAAAAGGTAAAAGACAAAAAATTATGAAGAACATATCTATCAACAAGTGAATCTAAAAATTAAGTGAATTAAAAATTTGATCAACAGAATAAACTGGTGAATATAATAGAATCAGGAGCACAGAAAGGGAGGAGACTGATAATTCTCAGGGGGACACAAATCATAAAGCATCAGACTGTGAAATTACAGCAGAAAGATTAAAGTTATGTGAGGTAAATAAGTGATTAATCAAAGGACTTGTATGCATGCATATAAGCATAACCAATGATCACAGACACTGGGGGTTTGGGGTGTGCTTGGGAGGGAGGGGGGCAATGGGGAGATATGTATAAAAAATTAATAAAAATTAATAAAAAGAAAAAGAAAGAAAGTTAGAAACATCAATGAGAGAGAGATATCGATCAGCTGCCTCCTGCACACCCCACACTGGATATGTGCCTGCAAGCAAGGTACATGCCCCTGACCCGAATTGATCCCAGGACTTTTCAGTCCACAGGCCAACACTCTATCCACTGAGCCAAACTGGTCTCGGCTCTTTGCTGATTTTTTGTTGAGGGGATTTGTCCAAGGTGATAGTGGGGTGTTAAAGTTTCCTACTATGCTGAAACTGGTTTGGCTCAGTGGATAGAGAATCAGCCTGAGGACTGAAAGGTCCCAGGTTGTGGGCACATTCCCAGTGGGGTTGTGCAGGAGGCAGCTGATCGATGTTTCTCTTTCATCAATGTTTCTAACTCTCTATCTCTATCCCTTTCTCTCTGTAAAAAAAATCAAGAAAATAAAGTCTCCTACTATGATTGTATTGCAGTCAATCTCTCCCTTGATATCCTCCAGAAGTTTTTTTTTTTTTAATGTATTTGGGTGCTCCTGTATTGGGTGTATATATGTTTACCAGAGTTATTTATTCTAGTTGTATTGCTCCCTTTAGTATTATGGTCTTCCTTATATCTTGCTATGTCCTTCACTTTGAGATCTAATTTGTCAGATATAAGTATTGCTGCCCCAGCTTTATTTTCCTTTGTTCATTTCCATTTGCCTGAAAAACCTTTCTTCATCCCTTCACCCTCAGTCCATGTGCGTCTTTTTTTTTTTTTTTCTGAAGTGGGTTTCTTGTAGATAGCAGATATATGGATCATGTTTTCTTATCTAATCCATTACCCTAGGTCTTTTGATGGGGGCATTTAATCCATTTACATTTAAAGTTATTGACAGGTATTTGTTGCCATTTTTATTCTTTACCTTTGTGTTCCTTCTTTGCTTCCTATTTCTTTGTCTTTTCTTTTCACAGCAGACTCTAGCATTTCTTGCATTGTTGGTTTGGTGGTAATAAATTCCCTTAGTCCTTTTTTGTCTGTGAAGCTTCTGATTTCACCTTCAATTTTGATTGATAGCCTTGCTGGGTACAGTGTTCTTGGATTCAGACCCTTCCTTTGCATGACTTTGTATATTTCATTCCATTCCCTTCTGGCCTGCTGAGTTTCTGGTGAGAGATCAGTCAATAGGTTGATGGGGGTTCCTTTGTAGGTAATTTTCTGTCTCTCTTGGGCTGCTTTTAAGATTCTTATTTGTCATTGGTGTTTGCCAATTTAATGATAATGTGCCTTGACATCGGTCTTTTAGGGTTCATTTTGCTTGTGACTCTGTGAGCTTCTTAGATTTGTGTAGGTTTTTTCTTTGTATATCAGGAAAGTTTTCTGTCATTATTTCGTCAAACAGGTTTTCTATTCCTTGCTCAATCTCCTCTCCTTCTGGGACCCTTTTTATGCAGATAGTGCTTTGTTTCATGTTGTCCTAAAGTTCCCTTAGACTCTACTCCTGCTTTTTATTTATTTTTTCTAGAAGCTACTCTAGTTGAATATTATTTCCTATCTTGTCTTCTAGCTCACTGATGTGGTCCTCTGCTTATTCTAGTCTACTTTGATGCTTTCTATTGAGTTCTTTACAGCAGCAATGTCATTTTTCATTTCTTCTTGGTTCTTCTTCATTTCCTCTTGGTTCTTACTCATATTGTCAAATTTGTCTTCCATTCTTTTCAGCCACCTTATGATCATTTTTCTGAATTCTTTCTCTGGTAGGTTGCTTGACTCCATTTTGTTTACTTCCTTTTCTGGTGATGTCTGCTTTTCTTTCATATGTGGGCTTTCTCTTTGTCTGCCCATGTTCTCTCTTCTCCAGGTCTCTCGTTTATAGTTCTCTCTCCTGCATTGATTTAAAGGCACAAAATATGCCAAAACCAGTTTGGCTCAGTGGATAAAGTGTCAGCCTGTGGACTGAAAAGTCCCAGGTTTAATTCCGGTCAGGGGCACGGACCTTGGAGGCAACTGTTGATGTTTCTCTCTCATTTATGTTTCTTTCTCTCCCTTCCTCTCTGAAAAATCAATAAAATATATATTTTTAAAAAGGCACAAAATACAACACAACAAGGTATAATGCACAAGGCACTGAACAGAAATGTATTCATGATATTAATAACCACAAATAAAGTTGACCACTAGAGAGAGGTAAATTAGAGGATAGGAGAGAAATAAGAGAAAAAAGAAAATGACAAAAAGAAAAAGAGAAAGGAATGCCAAAATGAAGTTGAGAGAAGGGAGAAAAATTTTAAGAGAGAAAAGAAAGAGAATAAGAAAGAGAAGGGGAACAAACTATGTGTTTTGGGAGAAAAATCCAATGGAACATCTACTAATTTCAACAAATGCCAGCAACAAGTACCTGGAGATTAATATAATCTACAAACACAACTAATATCAAGTGAGGTGAGAGAAAACAGAAGCAAAAAACGAACAAAAACAAAGCAAAAAAAAAAAGAGTAAGCAAAACTATCTCACATAAAGCATAAAATGCCAATATAATCAACATTCTAGTTAACAATAACAAAAGGACAGATAGAAAAAAATTTGGGGGGATAGTGAAGACAGAGAAGAGTGAGGTGTGTATGGACTTGGAGCAGGGGATTGGAAATTAGATATATAAGTAGGGTGAAATTTTAATAGGGGCTAAAAAGAAAGAATAGGGAAAAGTAAAAGAGGAAAAGGGTAAGAGAAACAGGACAACAGAACGGGAAAAGTTAGGAAGAGAGTGATGGCATAAAGGTTGAGTAAAATAATGTTTAAGGAAAGATGAGAATAGAATGTAGAACTCTAATCCCAAAGTAAAATAAAGAAAAAATAAAATGACAATATTTTTTAAAAAGCTAAAATAGTAGTAATACTGATTGAAAATAAAAATGTAATAATTAAAAAGGTAAAATACAGTGAGGAAAAATAAAAAAATAGTTTTTAAGTAAAAGGTGAAAAATTAAAAATAAAACTAAAAAATTAAAATAAATGAATAAAACTGGAATGTACAGTAGTGAAGGTCATTCGCTTTCTCTTTGTTCTGTTTGGCAGAACAGAACAGTCTGGACAGTCTTGCAGTTCCCTGCATTCCTCTGATGCTCAGGTTTGTAAGCCAGTCCTGATTTTTAAGCAGGCAGTGTGTCTTAATCTCTTTATTCCTTTATTTATGATTACACAAGAGTCAATTTGTGAGTCAGCCCTTTGGTGGCAGTGTTTCTGGATTGACCTCCAAGACTATAGGTCCTCTCTAGCCTGTGCTTAGATCCTGCTTTTCCTGTGGCACTCAATACCGGTTTGTGGGAATGGGTTACCCCAGAGCTGGTTCTCCAATCGCCACTCCCCATTCTGATCCACAGGCTTCAGAAAAACAACTTTCCCCTGCAGTCTCCTAGTGTGTCCCCAACTGGGTGATCCTATGTGTTGGGCTCAGCAATCAGAAGCAAGGATCTGAAGAGGAAAAGCGCATGTACGCGAACTCCGCAGCTGTGCACAAAACTGCTCAGTTCCCCTTCTCCCCTCTTGTCCAAGCAGCCAGAACACTTTAAAAAGTCCAAGGCTGTCCTTCTACGTCAGATCAAAATGGGTTGCTTTTGCTGAAACCGGTTTGGCTCAGTGGATGGAGTGTTGGCCTGAGGACTGAAAGGTCCCAGGTTCCATTCCGGTCAAGGGCACGTACCTTAGTTTCAGGCATATCTCCAGTAGAGGGCGTGCAGGAGGCAGCTGATCAATGTCTCTCATCGATGTTTCTAACTCTCTCTCCCTCTCCCTTCCTCTCTGCAAAAATTCAATAAAATATATTTGTTTAAATATGGGTTGCTTTTTAGAGATCCTCTCTCTTAGCAGCTCTGAGGACCCCCTTCCACATTCATGGATCATGCCAGGCCCAACAGCCACAAATTTCTCTAGGTGCAGACTTCCCTTGGTCATCCAGTTTCCACAGTGCTTGTGTTTCTCTCTCCTGCCAGGACCAGAGATCTCACCTTATCCTAAGTGAAATTTGACCTTCCCATGTGGAGTGTAGAGCTCCTCTGAATCCGAGTGTTTGTGCCAATAGAGGACCAGTATTTTGGGGTTCACAGTTGTTTGGTGGATGCCATAGTTGTAGATTTTCAGGCTTCCGATAACATCCACTTTATCCTTCAAGATGGCGTGGTCTCCATGTCCGACCTGGTGGCTCTGAGAGAAAACCCAGCAGGAGTGGGGGCTGCCTGGTCAGGAGAGCCCCATCCAGCAGTCCTCCACCTTCTCCTGGAGTTTAGTGGTCCCTTAACTCAGCAGCAAACACTCCCAGTCATCAACTGTTATTCTTGTTGTGTTCATACAATCAGACCAAATGGTCCCTAGACTTAATTCCATAAATAAATTGGTCTTAATTTGGCTCTTCAATAAGAATAAGGGTAGTTTTAGGGAAAGTGTGTTTCAACAGGAAATTATTAGAACTAAAATATATTTCCTTCCACGAGACCATTTGTCAAAATTCTTACTATTCTAACTTTTGCCCAATCACACTAAATTATATAGCACACTTTGTCTCCACCAGGTTATTGCACCTAGGGAATACCACCTTTAGGCACCAATGCCATCTCCTTCTATGCCCAGGCCTCATCTCCCCTCTGACAGAGAACAAGGACCTCTTGGCTCTAAGAGAAACCTGCAAACCCTTGTCAGCAGGAAGCAGTTGCAGAAAAAAATCAACATCCCCTTTCCCTGAAAAGAATTCAGGGCCAAGATCCTTGAGGGGGAGATAGTAGGCAGTTAGACAGACATGAGCAGAGCAAGAACAACAGGCCAACTGGAGGAGAGATGGACCCTGAGATGTACTTCTCACCACTCCATCTGCTCTAAAGCTGGCAATGGAGGAACCTGTGTAAAACTGATATTTAATTCTAATGAATTAGAAGGAAGGTAGAGATAGTTTTGATATAAAAGAGGGTAGAGAGATAAAGGAAAAAGAAAGTAAACTGAAAAACTGAAGGGTTTGTGTAAGTAGCAGAGGATCTGTAAAGAATTAGAGTGAGGCCAAAGCCGGTTTGGCTCAGTGGATGGAGCGTCGGTCTGTGGACTGAAGGGTCCCAGGTTCGATTCTGGTCAAGGGCATGTACTTGGTCGTGGGCCACATCCCCAGTGGGGGGTGTGCAAGAGGCAGCTGATCGATGTCTCTCTCATCGATGTTTCTAACTCTCTATCCTCCCTTCATCTCTGTAAAAAATCAATAAAATATTTAAAAAAAAGAATTAGAGTGAGGAAATAATAATAGTGAGGAGGGGTATAAAGTAAGGAATATAACAGGAAGAAAATTTATTGGAGTAGGAATACTTAAGAATCATTCTGAAAGGTGTAAGAATGTGAAAGTCATAAAAGAGTTATAAAGAGAAATCTTAAAAGAAAATTGTAAGTATAATGAATAATGTATCTAATAGACCACTGAATCTAAAAATAATTATTTTAAATTTTAGAACACATATGCTTATGTGAATCAAGGGTTGTTTCTCATATGTGAATACAGAGTTAATTATTTTTTTCTTAAAGTTTCCAAGGCCTGCGTGAACTAATTAGTGAGGTGATTCAGCTGTAAATCCAGCAAGCAAACCCAAAAGCAGTGTCACACCAACTTGCTAGAAGTCAAAACTCAACAACATGGTCTCACTGCCTGGTAACTAATAATAATAGCTCACGTCTACAAACCTCCAGGCCTGCATGTAGCTACATTCTTCACCCTAGACTCTTCCCCATTATAAACCTGTTCCCTACACTTGCTAGAAGGCAGGATCTAATGCTGCTAAGCACCCTGTCTTCTTAAAATATTTTTTTTGTATTGGGTGATTCGGCCACCGTGCCAGGGGTGGGGGGCTGCGCGGGACTCTTTTCTTTCAGACGGACCGCGGGGCAGCTGTGGAGCATGTCGACCCCCGCCTGGAGGAGACTCATGCGGGATTTCAAGCGATTGCAAGAGGACCCACCTGTGGGTGTCAGTGGCGCACCATCTGAGAACAACATCATGCAGTGGAATGCAGTTATATTTGGACCAGAAGGGACACCCTTTGAAGATGGTACTTTCAAACTAGTAATAGAATTTTCTGAAGAATACCCAAATAAACCACCAACTGTTAGGTTTTTATCCAAAATGTTTTATCCAAATGTGTATGCTGATGGTAGCATATGTTTAGATATCATTCAGAATCGATGGAGTGTAACTTATGATGTATCTTCTATTTTAACCTCAATTCAGTCTCTGCTGGATGAACCAAATCCAAACAGTCCAGCTAATAGCCAGGCAGCACAACTTTATCAGGAAAACAAACAAGAATATGAGAAAAGAGTTTCAGCCATTGTTGAACAAAGCTGGAATGATTCATAATAGACAACTGGTCTGTTAATCTTTTTCATCATTGTTGTGTATAATTTACCTCTCAGTAGAAAGGCTTAACAAATTTTAAGTGCCACCGGTTTTAAGGATTCTGCAGAAGAAGAAAAGTCTTTCAGTTTAGAAACTATAAAAGTTTGTGTATCTTGATTAATGTACTTTATATTGCTTTGTATGAACTAAGTTATTGCTTACATAAATTTGTAATATATCCTGTTTGTATTTTTTTCCAAGTGTATAATGTTGGAGTTTTCATGACAGAATATACATATTTTGTAAATCTGTACTTTTTTCAAATATTGAATGCCTTATTTTTGAATTCTTTAGATTTTTAAATTGTAGAAAAGCACTTAAAGTTTTTTATATATGAATATTACATGTAAAACTGTTAAAATACATAACTCAAGAAAAAAAATTTTTTTGTATTGATATTTTACAGAGAGGAAAGGAGAGGGAGAGTTAGAAACATTGATGAGAGAGAGACATCGATCAGGTGCCCCTTATTGGGGATGTGCCCGCAACCAAGGTACATGCCCTTGACCGGAATCAAATCTGAGACCTTTCAGTCCACAGACCAACGCTCTATCCATTGAGCCAAACGAGTTTCGGCAGCACCCTGTCTTCTTAATAGGACCCATTGGTGTCATTATAATTCTTGTTTTTCTTATAGTCTCCAAAAATGCAACCTGAGAAGTAAATATGGTTTGTGATCTCTGACATTCCAAAGCAGAAAATTCGTGGCCTCCCTCTATCTTCTACATCCAGCAAAACAAAATAGGGGGAGATGTGAGGAAGCAAGTCTGTACATAGGAGCCCCCGGGGTATTTACTAGAATCTTTATGCTTAGTCTTGAGATGTCTTTGTTTACAGGACACTGCAAACACAGGTGTCTTCTCAAGGATGCTTACCATTCTGATAATATCTAATAGTTTTAGTTCAAGCTGTTACAATAAAATCCTAAGTAGGCAGGCAAATGGGGCTGTTTGGCTCCTATAGCCAGAAAGTTCCTTAACCCTCCCTTTCATAGAAACAAGTGTCAGAGTAATCATTCACTCGTCACTCAGGGTCTGCCAGTAAGCCCTGGCATTTTTTGTTAAATAAATTTGGAAAATATTCTTCATTTCTATAATTGAGGATGTTCTCAACAGTTCAATATTCATTTAGACTTCCCAGGGTTTTGTGAGAATTAAGAGAAAGTGCTCAAAAAGCAAACCCTGCAACTCTGGCACAGGCAAGTACTAAATTCATCACTTTTATTGATTCTTAGAGTTGTCGATAAGCCCCATCATCACCTTCATGTCACATGTAGCCAATTGAGGTGCAAAGAGCTGTAGTGAGTCTCTTGGAGATTCCAGGTTGGAGACCCAAAACGAGACCTTAGTGCCCACAGTACTTCCTCCCGGGAGGGGAGTCAGCAGGTTCAGAAAGGCCACAGTTCTTTCTCAAAAGCCCTTAAAAACAAAGGTGCTTGCTGACACTGGGGAAGTGAAGGGCTGCTATCCTAAGGATGTTTTTTTAAGGTTGCTCTTCTGAAGGTGAATGTTAACAGCGCAGGTTAAAATTAACTTTATTGCCAAAACCGGTTTGGCTCAGTGGATAGAGCGTCAGTCTGCGGATTGAAAGGTCTCTGGTTCGATTCTGGTCAAGGGCATGTACCTTGGTTTCAGGCACATCTCCAGTAGGGGGCGTGCAAGAGGCAGCTGATCAATGTCTCTCTCTCATCAATGTTTCTAATTATCTCTGTAAAAAAATCAATAAAATATATTAAAATTAGCTGTATTCACTGTATTGTGCATAGCATTTAAAAACTAAAGAATTACAAGCTGGTGCTTCTCAGTGGTTAAAGCATTCACGCAGCAATAAAAGGGTCCCTAGTGGATTTCTGGCTGGTCAGGGCACGTGATTGGGTTGAAGGTTCCGTTCCCATTAGCTGTGTGCAGGGGTTAGCCTATCAATGCTTCTCTCTATTGACATTTCTATAACTCTGTCTTCCTTCCTCTATGAAATCAATAAAAATATATTTTAAAAATCTCTCATACTACTCTGGTTTCTCTTCAGATCACATAAATCTTTTACCTTTTAAAAATCTCTAAAAATACATATAAAAGTATAAAATACTAAAACACATTATTCCAATCCAAAAAAATTTATTCTCTAAATCAAAAAAGGCACAAAATGGATGACATTTCAACATCCATCTTTGTTATTACATTGTCTTTTTGTTAAATAAAATTGCCAAAACACATAGTATATTAGGCAGAACATAAGATCAGTGGTTTTAACAAAGATACAGACACAGCTAATATACATCTGAGAAAAGCATCATAAATTTGTAGAAAAAATACAATCAAACTGAGGAAGCACAATAAACTTTCCAAAAAAAGTTAAATAAAAAATGATTGAGCAAAGTAAATATTCTCTAGGATATGGAGAATGTGAATCCTTCATACACTGCAAGAAAAATGCAAAAAAAGACAATCATATAAGCTTTATATTTTATTTTTAAAGGATACTTTACTAATTTTTAGAGAGAGAAGAGGGAAATATTGATGGGAGAGTGCCATATTGGCCAACCACCTAGTGCACACCCACTTCTGTGGATCTAGCCCACAACCTGGGCACATATCCCCACCGGCAATCAAATCCATAACCCTGTGCTCACGAGATGATGCACAAGCACTTATCCACATTGGCCGTGCAGATACATTCAATTTAGATCACAATTTGCTAATCTGAGTAAATTTAAACATTCACCTCCTAAAAAACTCAGATAATGCCATGAATTTGTGACAAAGGGAAATAACACTAATCCTATACAGTGATACCTCGAGATACGAGTTTAATTCATTCCATAACCTTGCTCGTATATCAAGTTGCTCTCGTATCTCAAAACAAATTTCCCCATTGAAATCAATTGAAATGCCATTAATCCATTCCAGCTCCCAAAATGCCACCCCAGTTGTTCTTGTTACTTGTTTTTGAATAAGAAAAATGTATTTATAAATGACAAATATTGTATAAAAACATAATAAAAGAGAATGTAAAGGAATAAACTGGTTTTATAAAGTGTATTTACCTACTCATTACACTCTTAATGCTACACTTTATCCCTAAACTGAATGTAACTTAACTAATCTTCACTGAACTTAATTGCTACTACTCTTTGCATTTTTGGCCGATATAAAAAAAAAAACAAAAACGTGTCCAATGAGGTTTGCCTCTTCCTCCTTTCAGAATGTTTCGGAAATGGGTGAGGCAAGTTTCATTGAACAGCTTCGATGCACAACCAGAAGCAACTTTTTCGGGGTGTTTCTTTTCCACAAAGTGTGACACCCTCTCCCACATTCCTAAGATCTCCTTTATCTCACTTGTAGAGATCTCCTCCACCTCTGGCTCCTCCTCGAAACCAATTTCTTGGAGAACCACGCATGTTGCTGAGACTGCAACTCTTGTAACTCCTCTGTAGTGAGTTCCACAGAGTGCTCCTCGACAAGCTCATTCACGTCTCTCTCATCCACCTCCAGGCCCATGGATTTTCCCAGAGACACTATCGCCTCCTCCACTGGCACCTCCGGTTCGAATCCTTCGAAAGTCCTTTCGGCTACGGCCTCAGGCCACAGCTTCTTCCATGCAGAGGTCAAAGTCCTTGTTGTAACACCCAGCCAGGCCTGATCAATAATTCTGAGGCATATCACCATGTTAAAGTGGTTCTTCCAGAACTCTCGAAGGGTGAGGTTTGTATTCTCCGTCACCTCAAAGCAGCGCCGGAACAGGTGCTTGATGTACAGCTTTTTAAAATTAGAAATCACCTCCTGATCCATGGGCTGCAGGATAGGAGTGGTGTTGGGAGGTAGGTAGACAACCTTTATAAACTTGAACTCTTTGAGGAGTTCATCTTCGAGGTTCAGTGAGTGAGCAGGAGCATTGTCAAGGATGAGAAGGGCTTGCATGGTTAGGTTGTTTTCCTGTAGATATTTCTTAACAGAAGGGCTGAAAACCAGGTTTACCCACTCCACAAAGAACTGCCTGGTGACCCATGCCTTCGGGTTTGCCCTCCACATAACCTGCAGTTTATCTTTTAAAATCTTATGTGACTTAAAGACTCTGGGGTTTTCTGAATGGTATACGAGCAGAGGCTTGATCTTGCAGTCGCCACTTGCATTGGCGCACAGTGCGAGTTAACCTATCCTTCATGCATCACCTTCTCCTCTGCCATTATATAAGTCCTATTCGGCATCTTCTTCCAGAAAAGCCCTGTCTCGTCACAGTTGAAGACTTGCTGGGGGATATATTCTTTGGCTTCTATCAGTTTGGAAAAAGTTTGGAGGTAATCCTCAGCTGCCTTCACATCCGAACTTGCTGCCTCACCATGCCTGATGATGGAGTGAATGCCGGACCTTTTCCTGAAGTTATCAAACCAGCCTATACTGGCTTTAAATGTCTTTCGATGCTTCGTCCGTGGAAGTGCGCGGGATCTGCTCCAGCAAATCACTGTAAATCACTCATGCCTTCTCACATATGATGCCCTGTGTTAATGTATCTCCTTTAAGCTGCTTCTCTGTCACCCACACCATCAGTAGATTCTCTATCTCTTCATGGAGAGAGCTACGGAGCTTAGAAATTACTGTAAGGCCCTTAGCTGGCGTTATACCCTTTATGGACTCTTTCTGTTTAAGCAGTGCATATCCTTGAAGTACTATGCCGGTATTGCCTCCCACGCCAAGTCAGCCACTCGCACACCTTGCTCATATTTTTCTATGATTTCACGCTTTAATTCAATAGACATCATCCTCTTCTGAGCACTGACCTT
Organism: Lasiurus borealis; assembly: GCA_004026805.1. Taxonomy (NCBI): domain Eukaryota; kingdom Metazoa; phylum Chordata; class Mammalia; order Chiroptera; family Vespertilionidae; genus Lasiurus; species Lasiurus borealis. The sequence goes on from PVJN01017914.1 coordinate 20,183, forward strand.
TCCACTTGCTTTCTTCAGACCCATGGTTATAAAAAGAAATGTGATAAAGTATGTAAATGAACAAAAGATGCTTCGACAACGAGGTAAACAAGCACACTGACTGAGGCATGAGAAACTATGAGATGCTCGAGTCGCGGTAAACTGGTGGGTCGTGTGTAGCCGGCCAATCCAAGCAATTACTCATCTCAAATGTTGCTCGTATTTCAAAGCAAAAAAATTGCTCACTCAATGGCTCGTATCTCAAAAATCTCATATGTTAGGGCACTCGTATCTCGAGGTACCACTGTATAATAAAGAGGTGATATGCAAATTAATCATCATTCCAACACACAAGATGGCTGCCACAAGATGGCCAGGAGGGGAGGACAGTTAGGGGAGACCAAGGCCTGAAGGGGAGGGTAATTGGGGGCGGCAAGGCCAGCAGGGGAAGGCAGTGAAGGGTGACCAAGTCGGAAGGGGAGGGCAGTTGGGGGCAACCAGACGTGGAGGGGGGAACAGTTAGGGGCAATCAGGCTGGCAGGGGAGCAGTTAAACATCAATCAGGTTTGCAGGGAAGTGCTTAGGGAGTGATCAGGTTGGCAGGCAGAAGTGGTTAGGGCAATCAGGCAGGCTGGCAGGTGAGTGTTTGGAGCCAGCAGTCCTGGATTGTGAGAGGGTCTTCTCTCAAGGATTCCCAGATTAGAGAGGGTGAGGCTAGGCTAAGGGACACACCCCCATGCAAAAATTTGGTGCAACCGGCCTCTGGTATCCATATAAAGAATTATACAGAAATGTTTGTACCATCTTTATTAGAAATAACCAAATATTTATTAAAATGGACAACATGATGGTTATATTTAAAGATAAGATTATCCAGCTGGTTTGGATCTCCATAGATCCTAGGCCTGCGGAGCAAAGTGTCCCAGGTGTCTCCGGTCAAAGGCACGTACCTTGGTTGAAGATTCCTTCCTGGTCCAGGCCCTGGTAAAAACTAATGGAGGAGGCAACCAATAGATGTGATTCTCTCACATCAATGTTTCTCCCTGTCTTTCTCTTTCTCTTCCACTTTCCAAAATAATCAATGGAAAAATATCCTTGGGTGAGGATTAACAACAACAAAAATAGTATCTATGAAAAAAAAAGAGGTGAGTTACTAATATATTTTTAATAAATCTCCAAGAATTTAAGAAATATAATTAAAGCAGAAAAAATAGTTAGAAACAGCAAAGTTCTCTAGTAAAATACAGATATGGTCAGCATACTGAGTGTAATGATGGTTTTAGTTTCATGCACATGTCAAGATTTATAAAACACCTCTCCCTTCCTCTCTGAAATCAATAAAAATTTACTTAAATAAAAAAAAAGATTTATGAAACACTGAATGCATGTAATTTACTCATTACAGCTGTTAAAAATGGCTCAAAATAAAAGAAATGTACGTTCACCTATTTTGGGAACAACAGGTTTGGCAATCATATATTCAATCTTCATACTTATGCCCTCTGGGTGAGAGTCTCATCTCAGTGACAGAAAAAGCAACAATGAAGAACTTTCACCCAAACCAACTAGAATGCTGGCTGGATCACAAAATCCACAACCCTGGACAAAAGATACTGTTTTCCTCTTAGTTTTGCAGCCAGAGCACCAATGAATCTGATGGGAACATCTGAGAAGCTATAGGAGCCCACAAAACCTTTCACTATAATCAATCACAATGACTGCTCCACAGAAGATAAACATGTCTGGAGTCCCTCAGATCTGTGCACACACAGCTCCTGTAGTTTTTCCTCAAAAATATTTCGGGTGCAGGTTTAAATGAAGACCATTCCATCTCATGGGCTGCAGTCTGGTCCAACAACAACTAGGTCAGTGTTTCTGCAGTGATCAGGGTTCTCTTCAGGGTGATGGGCCTCCAACCAGTGACCATCACCATGGAATTGAAGGCATTAGAGCACATGGCCCTCTGCAAGAGCTGGGCTAGAGGTCCCATTCAAATGTCTTTGCATCCCTTTTAAAAAAGAAAAAAAATTCACATTGGTACAAGACATACATGAGATTGTCACAGCTGCCCTCTTTGGAGTGACCTCTATGTCTCACAGCATCAAGACATCATATGAAGACTAGAGTCCACAGTGTTGCGTGGGAAAATAATGGCAGCAGTGTAAATTTGACAATAACTAGTGAGCTAATTTCTGCACCACAGTCTGCCAAGAGTAAAAGTGTTTGAGACCCCAGAAAAGTTTTTACATCATTATGCTTGGAGAGCCCAGATCTCCTTATAAACTAACCAAGAGAGACAATAGAACATCCAAGAGTAAAGAAGTCTTAGGAAAAAGCATTCATTATTTTGCAAAGAAAGAAACCTGACATTGGCAGTTCTTCCATTGATGACTTAGGCCAGTGGTCAGCGAATTCATTAGTCAACAGAGCCAAATATCAACAGTACAATGATTGAAATTTCTTTTGAGAGCCAAATTTTTTAAACTTAAACTTATTCTAATGCCACTTCTTCAAAATAGACTCACCCAGACCATGATACTTTGTGGAAGAGGCACACTCAAGGGGCCAATAAGCCATATGTTGCTCGCAAGCCACCGTTTGCCAACCATTGACTTAGGCACTCAATAATTTCATCACAGGCAACAAGGAAATGTATATCCTTGAAAATAGCAGTCCCTCTGGAACATTATGTTTACTGGGGCCAACAGTCATCCGTACTATATGGCAAATCAAGACAGGGAAATTAAGAAATAAGGGCTCAGGTATTCCTAATTTTCTTCAACAAATCAGACAACAAAGTTAGCTTCCCTGGGCACGTCAGGATGGGGATTGATGCCATCTGTAAGGACCTTATAGGTGAAATACCTTTGGCAACAGAAATAAGAAGTGACATAGATCTGGGAAGACAGCTCTGCATGTTAGAAAGTGAAACACAGATACATATGGTTCCAACATAAAAACAAACAAACACAGCAGCAAAAATAGTTGCCAGGATGTTACATAATGTACCATATTTTCCGGCATATAAGATGACTTTTTAAAATATATATATATTTTATTGATTTTTCACAGAGAGAAAGGAAGATGGATAGTTAGAAACATCGATGAGAGAGAGACATCGATCAGCCGCTTCCTGCATGCCCCACACTGGAGATGTGCCCGAAACCAAGATACATGCCCTTGACCAGAATCGAACTTGAGACTTTTCAGTCTGCAAGCCGACACTCTTCCACTGTGCCAAACCGGTTTCGGCAAGACGACTTTTTAACCCAGGAAAATCTTCTCAAAAGTCGGGGGTTGTCTTATACGCTGGGTGTCATTTTACAGGGCGAGTATATCCCAAACTCTATATTTTAACTGGAAAAGATGGGGGTCGTCTTATACGCTCAGTTGTCTTATATGCCAGAAAATACTGTAGGTAATTACATGTATGAGATATAATTCATATTAATGAGACTTTAAATATTTTCCTATACTATTGTTAAGTCCTATGGAACTACATTTTGTACACATCTAGAAAATTTTTCACATTTGGACTTTTGTGCAGAGCGAATTTACAAATTAGACTAAGAGATATTTCACATTAATTGCACTAGTAACAGCTATCTATCTCCAGTGTGAGTTCTCTGATGACGATGCAGGTGAGAGTTAAATGCAAAAGATTTCCCACATTCACTACATTGATAAGGATTTTCTCCAGTGTGAATTCTCTGGTGATACTGGAGACCAGTGCTACTTGTAAAAGACTTTCCACATTCACAGCATTTATAACGGTTTTCTCCAGTGTGAACTCTCTGATGACTACGAAGGTGGGTTTTAGTGGTAAAAGATTTCCCACATTTCCTGCACTTATAAGCATTTTCTCCTGTATGAATCCTCTGATGACGATAAAGGGCAGTGTTCCAGGTAAAACACTTCCCACATTGACTGCATTTATAAGGCTTTTCTCCTGTATGAATTCTTTGATGATTACGAAAATGAGTGCTAGTGGTAAAAGACTTTCCACAGTCACTACATTTATAAGGCTTTTCTCCAGTGTGAACTCTCTGATGACGAAGAAGGTGGGTGTGAGTAGTAAAAGTTTTCCCACATTCACTGCATTTATAAGGCCTTTCTCCAGTGTGAACTCGCTGATGACGACGAAGTTCAGTGCTTCTGGAAAAAGATTTCCCACATTCACTGCACTCATAAGGCCTTTCTCCACTATGAACACTCAGATGATAATGGAGGCCATTTCTACCTGTAAAAGCTTTCCCACATTCACTGCACTCAAAAGGCTTTTCTCCACCATGACGTCTCTGTTGATAATGAAAGGTAGAAAACTTGGTAATATATTTTCCACATTCACAACACACAAAACACTGACGTGCAGCATTGACACTCTTTTCCTGAATAAACGTGTGATTGCAACTAATGTCTTTGTTACAGTCTTTTCTGGTGTAATAATTTTTTCTCCTTTGAGATGTAATCCTACGTGTCGAAATAGCATTTAGACTGTCTTTGGTCTGAGTAACCTTTAGGTGGAGAGATCCTGACCCAGTAAGGATACTCTGTGGAATCTGACGGCATGGGAAAGGATTCTGGGACACATTGAAATTGCAGCTGTTTGCACATGAGTTCCTTTTAACACCTCTAATGAAAGTCTTTTCTTTCATATGCTGTTGGTGAAATTTTGCACTGAAATAAAACTGTGTTGTACAGCCCCCACACCTCAACAATATCTGTGAGTATTGTGTTCTCTGCAGCTCCATCACATGGAAAATGTTTCCCAAGACGAATCCACAACTCTCACAGGGGTGGCACTTCTGGGAAGACAAGGCTGCCTTGGGATTCCTGGCCTGTGACACTCTTAGAGAAACATTCTTCTCAGTTGCTGCCATCACATTCTCTTCTCCACAGCAGCAACCTGAACAAAAGGAAACACTGGTGAAGTACATGTTGACTTTATAAAAACAGAATATCTTAACCAGAGATGTTTGTCTATCATGACTGAAAATAATTCCATAGAAAGATTTCCAAGATGAGTGAGTGAGACACTGAGGAAATGTCTCTTATACTTTTCTTAGCCCCAAAGGTCAGAGGATAAAAAAAATCTCACCAAGGGAGGGACAGAAGCACACGATGGGACACAAAGAAGGGAGAAAGGGTCTGCTAGTTGTTCCTCCACAAATGGCTTCTGTTAGGTCCTTTAATGCTGGTGACATGAGTCTGTGAAGAATAATTTGAATATGCTCAAACCTAAAAATCAATTCTATTAGAGCACATGATTTTCTACCTCAATACAGTAATAAGTGTGCACTCTAAGGATCTGCAGACATGGACCAACAGTGGAGGGTACTAAAGAGAGACCAGTGAAAGAGGTAGAGGTGAAAAGTTTAGAGAGGTTAGGTTATCCATGTTCTGGAAATCCAAGTAGAGTGAGCACTGAACACTAATAAAACTGAGTCGTTGGCCAAGTGTCAACAACAAACAAGAACAAGTAGAATTGGGTGAATAATGGGCAATGGTAACAAAACACTGTTGAACCAAATGGGTTCGTAGTTATGAATGTAACAAAGCCCAGGTGTAAAAATGTCCCAACAGCCCTTTACTCAGGCAAGACTGCTTGCGTATCCACTGTGTCATTCATAAAGTCATGTTTCTTCGGTGATGCAGAAATGGTTCTTCCCCTTAATTTCCAGTTTACCCATTACATGGGATAAATGATAGAAATCGTAAAGGAAACATTGAAAAGATGGATGGTCAACACTGTGTTACAACAGCAAGCACAGATGAGAACTCAGGCAAAGGACCTATGTGAGTTACATCAGCAAGGTGGCAGAATCAGAGATATGAGCACCTTCCCCCATCCATGAGTAAGTAGACAGCTATCTATGAACAAAACCCCACAGGAAATGGGAATAAGAGCATTATGAAGACAAACAGTTTTACATACACAAATAAAGAACTATACAGAAAGAATGAATGGAAATACTCAGTGAGCAAACATATTTGCAGATAGCTACAGTCAAAAACAAGGATAGGAGTTATTTCCATCAACCATTGTGCTTCTGCTATCACTGACCAAAGTTGCCCATAATTTGAAAAATACTGGAAATTTTGTTTTTAAAAACCACAGATGGTCTTAGTCGGTTTGGATCAGTGGATAGAGCATAGGCCCACAGACAGAAGGATCCCCAGTTCGATTCCAACTGTAGGGTCCCAGGTTCAATTGCATTTAAGGGCACAAGCCTGGGTTTTAGGCTTGATCCCCAGTAGAGGGTGTGCAGAAGGTAGCCAAGCAATGATTCTCACGAATTAGTAATGCCTCTATCTCTCTCTCTCTCCCTTCCTCTCTGAAATCAATAAAAATATACTTATTATTATTATTATTATTATTATTATTATTATTATTTTGGTAAAGCAAAGGTGTATTGGAGAAAAAGTACAGATTCCCAAGTGGGGAGTAGGAAGAATGCCACAGAATGGACTCCCACATGAGGAGGGGGAGAAGGGTCCCCAAAAACATTTTTTTTAAATACCCACAGAATACCCTAGCCAGTGTTGTTCAGTTGGTTGGAGCATCATCCTATGATGGTATGACCCTATGACCCTAGGGGTCTTGGATTCGGGCATATATCAATATGTAGGTTCCATATCCAGTTAGGACATGTGTGTAGACAACCAATTGATGTTTCTCCCTCACACTGATATTTCTCTCAATCTCTCCTCGCTCTCTTTCTCTCTCTCAATCTCCATCTCCATTGCTCTCTTTCTTCCTCTCTATCTGAAACCAATAATAAATAAATAAGAAGTTCAGGGTAGCCAAACAAAAAGGAAATCTCAAAAAACCTAGAGACAATGTAAATGAAAAGATAACCTCCCAAAGCTCATGTATAAAATTCAGAAAATGCAATTTTATGAGGCAATTTTCTAGGGATAAATATTTACATTAGGAAAAAAAATATATCAGAAAATACTGGCACTTCAGAAAACTAGAAACACAACTAGAAAGTAAACCCAAAAGTTGCAAAGGAAAGAAAGAAATAACAAATATTAGAATAAACATGAATAAAAGGAAGACAAGACAAAATACAAGAACACCTAACAGGTATTTTTTTTTAAGATACAAATTTGGAAAAACTTGACCTAACTGATTTGGCTCAGTGCATAGAAGGTCAGTCTGCGGACTCAAAGGTCCCAGGTTCGATTCCGGTCAAGGGCATGTACCTTGGTTGCGGGCACATACCCAGTAGGGAGCGTGCAGGAGGCGGCTGATCAATGTTTCTCTCTCATCAATGTCTCTAACTCTCTATCTCCCTCCCTTCCTCTCTCTAAAAAATCAAAAAAAAAAAAAATATATATATATATATATTTAAATATATTTTATTGATTTTTTACAGAGAGGAAGGGAGGGGGATAGAGAGTTAGAAACATCGTTGAGAGAGACATAGATCAGCCGCCTCTTGCACGCCCCCTACTGGAGATGTGCCCGCAACCAAGGTACATGCCCTTGACCGGAATCGAACCTAGGACCTTTCAGTCCGCAGGCCAATGTTCTATCCACTGAGCCAAACCGGTTTCGGCAATAAAATATATTTTTTAAAAATTGGAGAAACTTTAGCTACACTACAGGAAAAATAAAAGAAAAACCAAACCTCAAATAAATTGAAAAGAAAAGACATTACACCTGACATTATAAGCCACAAAGCATCATAAGAGATACTGATCAAGAGAAACCAAGATGGTGACATAGGTAAACACCTGAGCTGCTGCCTTACACAACAACTTCAAAACTACAACTAAAAGACAAAAGGGACATCATCCAGAACTGCAGGAAGGCTGGCTGAGTGGAAATTCTACAACCAGAAGGAAAGAGAAAAGCACACTGAGACTCAGAGGAATTGCAGAAGTACAGATACGAAGGCGCACGCGTGCAGAGAGTGTTAGCAATTGAGTACACAGCTGTCTTTGTACAGTTGCAGGCAAGACTCTGGGGACCCAGATTCATACGGAAAGAAATTGGACTGTCTGACAGCAGGCAAAACTCGAGGGCGGCTTTCTCTCAGAGATGCTTACAGCAATTACCACAGGACACTGAGACCCGAGGGACTCTTAGGGCAGGGCTGATGGGTTGCCATTGCTGTTTGCTCTGCCCTGAGACTCCTCCCCATCCAAGCTGAATACAGCAACTTTTGCATATGAATGGCCTGGTCCTTTGAATTCTAAACTTACATATCAAACTACATCTGAGTCACAGAGACCCAGAACATCCAAAAGAAGGCCCAAGGTCCAACAGCAGCTTGCATTGCTTCACAGCTGGGCATCATTTGGGTACCTCCAAAACTCAAAAAAAAAAAAAAGAAGAGGAATCTGCTGAAAATGGTTTGGCTCAGTGGCTAGAGTGACAGCTTGCAGACTGAAAGGTCCCAGGATCGATTCTGGTCAAGGGCACGTACATTGGTTGTGGGCACATTCCCAGTAAGGGGTGTGCAAGAGGCGGCTGATTGATGTCTCTCTCTCATCGATGTTTCTCTCTATCTTTCTCCCTTCCCCTCTGTAAAATATCAATAAAATATATTTAAAAAGAAGAGGAATCTGCAGATCTCTCCATAGCTCTTGGTGGGTGGCCTCAGACAAAGGCTAAATTAGCATCCCCTAGGAGACCCAAGAGCCAGTGTACCCAGGGTCAGAGTAGAGTAGGACCATCAAGATTACAACTCCTCAGATCCATAAGGGACACACTCAGGGGCGATATTCAGTGAGCACCAAAGCCCCATTGAAGCAAGTCTTGCCTCATAAAGGTGTCTCCAGCTCAGAAGTTCTCCCATTGTAGACACAGCTGATCCTCCCAGCCAACTGGCCTGGAGTTCAATTCCTCCCAGTGATACCAACAATAATCAAGGCTTAACTACAAGACTGTGCACACAGCCCACAAAGGGGTGCATCAAGAGTGTCCACCTTAGGTAACTGAGGAAGCTGAGCCATTGGGCCCTATAGGACACCTAGTGCACAAAGACACTCCATGAACTCAGGAAAGCAGCTAAAATGGGGAGACAAAGAAACAGGTAAAAAATGAAACAAATGGAGGAAAGCAAATGACAAGGTACAGAGTTCAAAACCACAGTGATATGGTTTTTCAAGAATTTTTTTAGAAAAGGCCGATAAATTTAGTGAGATCCTTGAGGATATGAAAAAGGACCAACTTTGGTCGAAAGCGGTTTGGCTCAGAGGATAGAGCATCGGCCTCTGGATTGAAAGGTGTCAGGTTCGATTCTGGTCAAGGGCATGTACCTTGGTTGTGGGCACATCCTCAGTAGGGGATGTGCAGGAGGCAGCTAATCGATGTTTCTCTCTTATCGATGTTTCTAACTCTCTATCCCTCAACCTTTCTTTTCTTTTTTTTTTTAAAATATATTTTATTGATTTTTTCACAGAGAGGAAGGGAAAGGGATAGAAAGCCAGAAACATCGATGAGAGAAAGAGACATCGATCAGCTGCCTCTTGCACGCCCCCCACTGCGGATGTGCCTGCAACCAATGTACATGCCCTAGACTGGAATCGAACCCGGGACCCCTCAGTCCCCAGGCCAACGCTCTATCCACTGAGCCAAACCAGTTTTGGCCCTCAACCTTTCTCTCTGTAAAAAAATCAATAGAAAAATATAAAACAATTTTTTAAAAAAAGGACCAATTACGAATTAAGCATATACTGACTGAAATAAAAAATAATATACAGAGATCCAACAGCAGACTAGAGGAATACAAGAATCAAGTCAAAGATTTGAAATACGAAGAAGCAAAAAACACTCCACTAGAAAAGCAAAAATAAAAAGAGTCCAAAATATGAAGATAATGTAAGGAGCCTCTGGGACAAATTCAAGTGTACCAATATCCGAAGTATGGGAGTGCTAGAAGAAAAGAGAGAAGAAAATATTAAAAACCTATTTGAATAATAATCACTGAAAACTTCCCATACCTGGTGTAAGAACTAGACTTACAAATCCAGGAAGAACACAGAACCCCAAACAAAAGAAATCCAAAGAGGACAATACCAAGACACATCATAATTAAAATGCCAAGAGCAAAAGACAAAGAGAGAATATTAAAAGCAGCAAGAGAAAAACAATTTATTACCTACAAGGGAGAACCCATACGACTGTCAGCTGAGTTCTCAACAGAAACAATGCAGGCCAGATCTGAGTGGCAAGAAATATTCAAAGTGATGAATAGCAAGAACCTACAAACAAGATTGCTCTACCCAGCAAAGATATCATTTAGGACTGAAGGAAAGATAAAGAGCTTTAGAGACAAGAAAAAGCTAAAGGAGTTCATCACCGCCAAACCAGTATTATATGAAATGCTGTAAGGTATTCTTTTAGAAGAGGAAGAAGAAAAAGGTAAAGATAAAAATTATGTCCAAATACATATCTATCAACAAGTGAATCTAAAAATCAAGTGAATAAAAATCTGATGAACAGAATAAACTGGTGAATATAATAGAATCAGGGACATAGAAAGGGAGTGGACTGACAATTCTCGGGAGGGAAGAGGTGTGGGGGTGTGGGAAGATACTGGACAAAAATCGTACACCCAAGGATGAGGACAATGGGGGGCGGGGTAAGGGTAAAGGGTGGGGTGGAAACTGTGTGGTGGGGAACTATTGTCATAATCTGAACAATAAATATTTATTTTATTATTTTTTAAAATATATTTTATTGATTTTTTACAGAGAGGAAGGGAGACAGAGAGGCAGAAACATCGATGAGAGAGAAACATCGATCAGCCGCCTCCTGCAGACCTCCGACTGGGGATGTGCCCGCAACCAAGGCACATGCCTTTGACCGGAATCAAACATGGGACCCCTCAGTCCACAGGCCAACGCTCCATCCACTGAGCCAAACCAGTCTTGGCAATAAAGATTAAAAAAAATAAAATAAAAATAAGAGATGTTCATGTTAGCAGATGACATGAACCTCCTTGGAGAAATGTGTCAAGATGCCACTATGAGGTTCTGAAATTAATAAACAAATTCAGAGGCCCGGCCAGTATCTCACTTGGTAAGTGTGGGGTCCCTATGCACCATGGTTATGGCTTTGATCCCCCATCAGGGCACATGTAGGGTTAGCCAGTTATGCATAGATGGGTAGAACAGCAGATCATTATTTCCGTTTCTCTCTTTTTCTGTCTCCTTTCCCATATCTAAAACCAATAAATAACAAATGCCTCGTATGGCTCAGTGTGATTCAACATCAACCCATGAATTAGGAGTTCACAATTCCATTCCTTTTCCGGCCACATGCACAGGTTGTGGGCTCAATCACCAGTGTGCATTGTGCAGAAGGCATTCCACTAAAGACTCTTCCTCATCTTCCTCTCTAAGAACAATAAAAAATATATTTTGAAAAATAATTTAAAGAATAAATAAATAGCCCTGGCCCGTGTTGCTCAGTGGTCAGAGTGCCAGTTGCACTGGAATATCATGTCAAGGGAAGGTACCTGGGTTGCAGGTATGATACCATTATCAGTAAAGGCACATGAGGAAGGCAACCAATCAACATTTCTCTCTGTCTCTCGTTCTCTGTCTCTCATTTTTCTCTCGAAAAGACAATCAATGGAAAAAATATTCACACTACATGGATGAAAATATAAGAAGATAAAGAATTAAATTCAGAAAAGTTACAGGATGCAAAGTAATCATACAAACATTAGTTCCATTTCTACACACTAACAATAAATTCTTTGATAGAAAAATTAAGACACTGGTAAAATTTACAATAGCATCAACAAAATAAAATACTCACAAATAAACTCGACAAAAAGATGAAACACCTGTATTATAGTGATGAAAGGAGTGGGAAAAAACACAAATAAGTTAAAAGACATCTTATGTTCATACATTTGAAAAAGAAATATTGTAAAGATATCTATAGTACACAAAGCTACCTACACATTAAATCTAATCCCAAGATAACTTCAATGGTATTTTACAAAGAAATGAAAAGAAAATCATGAAATGTATGGAACCAAAATACTTCCACCACAAAAGCAATCTTGAGCAAGAACAAAGCTGATGGTATCAATTTATTGCAAAGAGAAAAGAAGGAAAGAGTGTGTGGCTGCAGAAACACAGACATCTAGATAAATAGTACAGAAGAGAAAACACAGAAATAAACCCAGGCACATACTTTCAAGTAATCTTTGACAAAGCTGTAAGACACAGAAGAAATGTGTCAATGAACAGTGCTGCTAAAAATATTCACAAGTAAAACAACAAAACTGGACACGACTGCTAAAATTTAACTCAACCTGCAGGACAAAACTGAATGTCATCACTAAAACTTAATACTCCTCAGGACAACCTAGAGAAAAAGTTCTGGAGGTTTGCGGAAACCAGTTTGGCTCAGTAGATAGAGTGTCGGCCTGTGGAGTGAAAGGTCTCAGGTTCAATTCCGGTCAAGGGCATGTACCTTGGTTGCAGGCACATCTCCAGTAGGGGGCATGCAGGAGGCAGCTGATAGATGTCTCTCTCTCATTGATGTTTCTAACTCTCTATCCCTCTCTCCTCCTCTCTGTAAAAAATCAATAAAATATATTGTAAAAAAAGTTTTGGGTTTTGATTTGGACAGGATTTTCTGAATGTGACTCCAACAACCAGACAAAATAGGAAAAATAGACAGTCCACAATGCAACAAATACAGAAAAAAGCTTCTTCACAGCACAACAAAATAAGCAAAATGAAATGAAAAGGCAATCTAAAGGATGGGAGAAAATATTTGCAAATCATATAAAGGAATTAGTTGGAGATATTGTGCATTCAATTCTGATCAGCACAATAACGCGAATATAGACAGAAATTCACACAAATAGTTGGAATTCCAGGGGAATAATAAAGGTATGTTAATACTATAATGCAGGCTAATAATAAAGCAATGACTCTGTCTCAAAAGCAAGCTTCATATAACTTCATTAAAAATACTTAATGAAGGAGACACCAAGATGGCGCCATAGGTGAACACCTAAACTGCTGCCTCGCACAACAATTTCAAAACTACAACAAAAAGACAGAACAGACATCATCCATAACCACAGGAAAGCTGGCTGAGTGGAAATTCTACAACTAGAAGGAAAGAGAGGGGCTCATGGAGACTCAGAGGAGCTACAAAAAGCTGAGGTACGGAGACACGTGTGTGGAGAGGACAGGTGGCTGAGTGCCTAGCTGGCTTCCTCTATCGCAGCGGTTCTCAACATGTGGGTCGCGACCCCTTTGGGGGTCGAACGACCCTTTCACAGGGGTCGCCTAAGACTATTGGAAAACACCTATTTCCCATGGTCTTAGGAATCAACACACCTGCTCCTCGGCATAGCAAAATGTAGCAATGTAGTTTACTGTTGTCATATGAAGACTGTTACCCATGCTATACCACCATTCAAGACAAAATTTCATTTATTTGTAATTAGAAATAAATATTTCACAATATATAATTACATATTGTTTTTGTGATTAATCACTATGCTTTAATTATGTTCAATTTGTAACAATGAAAATACATCCTGCATATCAGATATTTACATTACAGTTCATAACAGTGGCAAGATTACAGTCATGAAGTAGCAACGGAAATAATTTTAAGGTTGGGGGTCACCACCACATGAGGAGCTGTCTTAAAGGGTCGTGGCATTAGGAAGGTTGAGAATCACTGCTCTAGTGTGAGGGAGACGGAAACACCCGACTACACAGGTGAGACTCATATGGCGGGAATCTGGACTGTCGGGAAAGGAAACTCAGGGGAGCCGTGAAAGGCAGAGGTCTGGAGGCGTGCACACAAGTATGTGCAGAGAGGGCTCACTGCTGATGGTGCCACTGGCTTTCTCAAGCAGGAGGAAGACAGAACCTCCCGACTGTGCTAAACTCCACTTCCGACTGCACTGAACCCTAGTATCAGGTGAGACCCTGGGGACGCAGACTCATACGGGTCCCTGGAGAGCACGAAAACTCAGAGAAGCCACGAAAGGCAGAGGTCTGGAGACATGCACATGAGTGCGCACAGAAAGGACTGCAGCAATTACCGTGGATACAGTGGGAGTAAAAGGTCCCAGGTTAGATTCTCTGCACATACTGATACCCAGGGTCCTCATAGGGAAGGGCTGATGGAAAGCCAAGGCTGTCTGCTCAGCCCTGAAACTCCGTTCCATCCAAGCCAAGCACATAGACTTGTCTTATAAAGTTGACTCTAGCACAGAGGTTCACCTGGTGCAGACAGAGCTGATCCTCACAGGCAATCGGCCTGGAAATCAATTACCCCAGGAATTGGTGAAAGAAATAGATTTACAAGTCCAGGAAAAGCATAGAACCCCAAACAAAAAGAATATGAAAAAAGGACCAACTAGAAATTGAACATTCACTGACTGAAATAAAAAATATTATACAGAGACCTACAGCAGACTAGAAGAACACAAGAATCAAGTCAAAGATATGAAATACAAAGAAGCAGAAAACACTAAACTGAAAAAGGGAAAAGAAAAAAACAATCCAAAAATGTGAAAATAGTGTAAAGAGCATCTGGACAACTTCAAGGGTACCAACATCAGAATTATGGGGGTGTCAGAATAAGAGAGAGAGCAAGATACTGAAAACCTATTTGAAAAAATAAGAACTGATAACTTCCCCTACTGGTGAAAGAGATACTTACAAGTCCATGAAGCACACAGAACCCCAAACAAAAGGAATCCAAAGAGGATCTCACCAAGACACATCATAATTAAAATACCAAGAGCAAAAGACAAAGAGAGAATATTAAAAGCAGTAAGAGAAAAACAGTTAATTACTACCTACAAGAGGGCACCCATAGAATTGTCAGCTGATTTCTAGACAGAAATTATGCAGGCCAGATGGGAGTGACAAGAAATATTCAAAGTGGTTAATAGCAAGAACCTACAACCAAGATTAGTCTAACCAGCAAAGCTATCATTCAGAATTGAAGGGCAGATAAAGAACTTCACAGATAAGCTAAAGGTAAAGGAATTCATCAAAACCAAAGAAGTACTATATGAAATGCTGAAAGGTATTCTTTAAAAGAGGAGGAAGAAGAAAAAGATAAAGATAAAAATTATGAACAACAAATACATATCTATCAAAAAATGAATCTAAAAATCAAGTGAATTAAAAATCTTATGAACAGAATAAACTGGGGAATATAATAGAATCAGGGGCATAGAAAGGGAGTGGACTGACAATTCTCAGGGGGAAAAGGGTGAGGGGGGTGCGGGAAGAGACTGGACAAAAATCGCACACCTATGGATGAGGACAATGGGGCGAGGTAAGGGCAGAGGGTGGGCTGGGTGCCGGGTGGAAGGGAGCTACGGGGTGAAAAAAGAGGAACAACTGTAATAATCTGAACAATAAAAATTTATTAAATTAAAAAAATACTTTATTGTTTTGACTGGAAGTTCATAGATACTTGAAGAATCCTGGTAAAGACTTTGTCAGATTACAATTATTAATCCACATTATTCCCTTATTTACAGAGTCTTCAAAGCCACCGGAAAGGTAGCAATGAGAGTTAATACATGAAAAGCATCCAGAGGTAATTTAGACTTTTAAGATTTCCATGCTAATGACCACTTGGCAAGCTCAGGCTGAATTATATCATTCAATGCTTCACTGACGACCTACTCTGAGGACATATATCAATACTCTGAAGAAACTGGGCTCACAAGATGGGGTTGTATTTTATTTTGACAGGTCTTTAACTGGGGCGGTTCAAAAACTGTACTGTCAGTGCTCCTAGATGGTAGGGTGTGGGACTACAATAAGATACTATAGTTGGAATTAGGTTATGTTGCTCTTTCTATATTGGCTTAGATACTGTGCATAACTATAAAAGTTGAAATGTTGAAGAATACAAAATCCAAAAACATAAAGATTGAAATATGCTATATGAACCCTGTTTTAAGATTGCTCTGGTTATCCCTAGCCAGTCTGTCTCAGTGGATATAGTGGGAGTGAAGGGTCCTAGGTTAGATTCTAGCCATGGACACATGCCTGAATCACAGGCTCAATCCCCAGTATGGGGTGGGCAGGAGGAAGCCAATCAATGATTCTCTCTCATCATTGATGTTTCTATCTCTCTTTCTCTCTGAAATCAATAAAAATATAATAATAGTGCCGAGACCGGTTTGGCTCAGTGGATAGAGTGTCGGCCTGAGGACTGAAAGGTCCCAGGTTCGATTCTGGTTGGGGCATGTACCTTGCTTGCAGGCACATCTCCAGTGTGGGGTGTGCAGGAGGCGGCTGATCGATGTCTCTTACTCACCGATGTTTCTGACTTTCTATCCCTCTCCCTTCCTCTCTGTGAAAAATTAATAAAATATATTTAAAACATATATATATACATATATATATATAATAATAGTAAAAAAAAGACTGTCCTGGAAATAAGGTCTTATTATTCCCTTCCATGTGTGACTTTTCATGGGAAAATATGTACGGTGGGGCAAAAATAGGTTTACAGTTGTTCATTTGGAAAATGTATCTAAAATAGGGTGATATGCAAATTAATCAGGATGCAGTCACAGTGACGACCAATCAGCAGGCTACATGTGTGTTAGGCACGGGTGTGCAGGGTCTTGCAGCATTGGGAATGGGGTAGGGCTGCAGCAGAGGCCTCCATTTCTGTGTGCCTGTGCTGGGGGTTGGGCATGCATGTGCAGAGGGAGGTCTCCACTGCAGCCCCAGCCCCGGGGGTCCGCAGGCCTCTGCTGTGACCAGGCTCAGGGTCTGTAGGTATCTCCCCCACTCCAGACTACCTCTTTGGGACAATCCAACAAGGAGAGCTGGATAGGTGGGCAGGACCTACCTCTTTGGCGGATGGATTGCGGGGCTCCCACACTGTGACAGGGCACAGGCCAAACGGGGGGATTCCCCCACTCCTGGAGTACACAAATTTCATGCACCTGGCCACTAATATTATAATAATTAATAAATAATAACAGGTATTCTAAGTACTCCCATTCTTCCTATTTAATTAAAGGTTTTAAATTGTAAAAAATAATAAAAGTGAAGAATACATCCTAACTGGTTTGGCTCAGTGGATAAGACCATTGGTCTACAAACTGAAGGGTCCAGGGTCTGATTCCAATCAAGGGCATGTACCTTGGTTGCCAGCACATACCCGGTGGTAGGTGCAGGAGGCAGTTGACTGATGTTTCTCTCTCATCAATGTTTCTTACTCTATCCCTCTCCCTTCCTCTCTGTAAAAAATCAATAAAACAGCCAAAACCGGTTTGGTTCAGTGGATAGAACGTCAGCCTGCAGACTGAAAGGTCCCAGGTTCGATTCCGGTCAAGGGCACGTACCTTGGTTGTGGGCACATCCCTAGTAGGAAGCGTGCAGGAGGCAGCTGATTGATGTATCTCTTTCATCGATGTTTCTAGCTCTCTATCCCTCTCCCTTCCTCTCTGTAAAAAATCAATAAAATATATTTTTTAAAAATCAATAAAACACATAAGACAAACAAACAAATAAACAAACATACAAACAAAAAAACAACACTAAGAATACAAGAAGAAACCCGGGTTTCACTTAGAACTTTAAGCCTAATTTTTCCCTGCTCTGTATACACAATATATTTCATATCATAAAGTTTAACCTGTTGTGCAAGAGGTTTCTAGCTCCTCCTCCGTAAAACATCTCTGGTAGATGTTGTAATTTACACAGGCTACAAGCTCTGCATTTAGAAATGTGTATGTCCTCCTCTTGATGACAGTCACTGACCAAATCCCACGTATAGGAAGACATTTTGGGAACATTCAGTTTGATTTTCTTTTTTAATACACTTATGTTGCAGATTACGTTCATTTTCTACATTCATTTGTTTTTGTGGAAGCTGATATAGTGTGAGGAGTCATGTACATGTTTATGCAAAAATGTTTATTGATGTGATTCCATTAGTATTAGTGTTCTAATACTTGGAGAATGACCTTCATTTTTCTTTCTTTTTTTTAACTGCAAAACTATAAAACCAAGAAATGTTCTCCCCTGCCTTTTAAAAAAAAATCAATTTTTTATTATAAAGTATTTGTAATACTGCAAAAGTTAATCCTTTACATGTTCAATAAAAATTATATTGTAAAGTTTTAAAAAATATACTTTTTGGCTAAGCACTAGTAACAAGCATCTGAGCATGCCAGAAAAATGGTGGCACTAGACTTGCTGAACCCATGGTTGCCAAAAACATGAAATTAATAAAAGAGGGGAGTTGATTTGGATGGAATTCCGGCAGAGGAGAGGCGCCTGTGCCCACTATCTTCCAGGAGTCCGTGACATGAGGAGCCAGGCCCCACCAGCCCTTCACCAGGGGCTCCCATTCACCTCGGCTTTATGCAGCACCTCCCTCCCGCCCCCCCCCCACACACGTGATTCTCTGGGAGCTATGATGGCAGGTGGGGAAGCATTTGTTATTAAAAGGCTGGAGTCTTGCAGCCAATTGAAAAAAAAAAACAAGAGGGGGGCTGGGAGAGCAATATCTGCAAAGCACAATTAAGCACATGCAACAATATGTTTTCCTGTACATAATGCGCAATTAACAAATAAAATATTCAAGGTTTTCAAGAGATTCTTTAACCAAAAACACAGTTAATAAGCAGGATAAGGATGTAGAGACAATTATTCAGAAACTATGTACAAATAACCAACAGGAATATAGGAAATGCTTTCCTCGCTAATCAAGGTGGAATCCCTCAACTTCCTGCAACCCTATCAACCACAAGTCCTTCCCTGTGAATGTGGTACAGCGGGGAGAAGTGGGACTTCAGGAAAGAAGGGAGCAGTGGAAACAGACCCACCTCCCCAGGACAGCAAGTACCCAGGAAACTGGAAAACCAAGCAGAACCACAGTCTACATGGGAGGACACAGCACACCCTGGGAGATGGGGCCTGGGAAACGGCAAAGCCAAGTTCAGGTCACTGTGAGGGTGAGGGTCTTACCGAGTGAGGATACAAGTTCAAAGTTCTCCAGCATCACATGCAGGTACAGCTGTCTCTGACCCTCATCAAGGAGGCTCCATTCCTCCCTGGAGAAGTACAGGGCAATGTCCTCAAAGGTCACACCAACCTGTCAGAATTTAGACAACTGAAACCAGAGCTGTCTCTCTGAGAACCCCCACTCCTACTCCTTACACACCTTCCCCCCTCAACCTCCTCCAGGGCACCGGTTAGTGTGGACACCAGGCCCTAATGCCAGTGCAGGCTGCTCTCTCATCACAGTCCCATTACTCACTAGGATTGCCCTTAGCAGAGCAGCTGAGTTGGGTGGGAAGGATGGGGGAGGGGAGGGGAGAGAGCAATGCCATTTAAGCTCTGGGCCACGCCTGCAGGGCCCCAGCTTTCCCGCCAAGCAATACCCCTGCAGCCCCCTGGACCATGCCTCCAAGACAAAGCCAAGCGTGGGTTTATGCTTCGCCTATAAGTCCCCACACCAGGTGCCGGGGACCATCAGCTCACACTTCCTCCAGATGTGCACACCACTGGGGAATGTGTATCCCCTCCCCACCTTCAGTCCCAGGTTCACTCCCTCAGCTCTGCCCCTTCCTGCTCCAATGCCACTGCGTCTCGCTGGACGCACCCATGAACTTGGCACATGGCAGGTAGAGAAGCTTGTCCTC
>PVJN01017915.1:0-39813 GCA_004026805.1 Lasiurus borealis
TGGGAGGGATGTTCTGGACGGTCAGAGAAGGCCTTGCCGAGGCCACTGAGCACAGATCTGAAGGAGGGAGGGGAGGACGCCCCCGGTGATCAGGGACATACTGTCCCAGGCCGGGGAGTTGGCCCCGAGTCCCCCGGCCAAGTGGGTTGAGCTTGCGTGTGATCTGTGAGCAGAGCGGCGCAGTGAGCTGTGGCGAGGGTGGGAGAGGGGGCAGACAGGTGGGTGAGGGTGCTACCTGCAGGGTCTGGTGAGCAGTCAGCCTTTCACTGGGAGAACTAGAGGCGTGACAGGATGGGGGACAGAAATGGCGTCAGGGCGTCCGAGTAGGAGGCCTGCCCAGTCACCCTGACCTGAACCTTCTGCTCGCAGCACCGGTGACCTTCTGCCCAACGCACCCTTTCCCGTGTGCTTTGCTTTTGTTGTTTTTCTCCTCATCCACCCATTGTGCTTCCTGCTTCCTCTTCTCAACTTTGATTTCAATTTTTTCCCCCAAATTTAATACAGTGGTACCTCACGATATGAGTTTAATTCATTCCGTAACCTTGAGGCGTGGGAAACTATGAGACACTTGAGTCGAGGTAAACCGGTGGGTCGTGTGCAGCCGGCTGATCCGAGCGATGACTCCTATCTCAACTGTTGCTCGTATTTCAAAGCAAAAATCGCTCGCTCGATGGCTCGTGTCTCAAAAATCTCGTATGTTAGGGCGCTCGTATCTCGGGGTACCACTGTAATACAATTTTAAATGAGCAAGATTGCCTCCTGAACCTGATAAAGATGGCTGATGGCCCGGCCGGTGTGGTTCAGTGGTTGAGCTTTGACCTATGAACCACATCACGGTTTGATTCCCAGTCGGTCAGGGCACAACGCCAGGTTGAGGGCTCAATTCCTGTGTGGGGTGTAAGGGAGGTAGCCGATCAATGATCCTCTCTCATCATCCATGTTTCTATTCTATGTCTCTCTCCCTTCCTCTCTGAAATCAATAAAAATATAGCTTAAAAAAAGATGGCGGATGAATTGCTTGTGTGGTTCTATCGTAAATCAGTGAATGAGATGCAAGATGCCTTAACGAGCCAATTAATTAGGAGTTGTTTATTGCACAAGGCCCAGAGGGAGGCGTCTCTTCCAAATCTCCGAGCATCGCCTCCGGGAAGTCTCCTGTATTTATACTCTTCGAGCTTCTTTGTTTGCAGGTCTTACAAAGGGCCCTGTGTGAGCTATTGTTACAGACGGTTGTAACCTTGAATGCACAATGGGTTTGTACTTGGCGTAATTATTATCAGTGTCAGTCTATTACATTGGATGGCTAGCTTGCAAGGTCAGACAGCTAAGTTTATCTTTTTCTATTATTCGAACTAAAAACAAAGTCATTTTATAAAATAGAGACAGAGTTTACAGGACTAGGGACGATCTAACCATAGCAGAGTTTCAAACAGCAGCTTTTTAATACAAGATGGAGGTTACTATGCTTCCCTGTGACACGGTGTTTTCAAAAAGGAAGACCAGTGTCTCCTTACCAGGGGCTAGACTAATACTTGCCTGCCCCACCTTGCTCACCGCATTTTAGTCCGGGTCCTGCAAGGCCCAAGGACATTACAAACAGGTAATTTCTAACTTTACAGTGGAGACACCTGGTAGATAGCAGACCCCATCTTTATATATATATATATATATATATATATATATATATATATATATACACACACACACACATACATACATACAGTGGTACCTCGAGATACGAGTTTAATTCGTTCCGTAACCTTGAGGCGTGGGAAACTAGGAGACGCTCGAGTCGCGGTAAACTGGTGGGTCGTGTGCAGCCGGCCGATCCACACGATTACTCGTATCTCAACTGTTGCTCATATTTCAAAGCAAAAATCGCTCGCTCGACGGCTCGTATCTCAAAAATCTCGTATGTTAGGGCACTCGTATCTCGAGGTACCACTGTATTATATCAACATTAAATTTCCGGATTCTTGTGATTGAACTGTGGTTACGTAAGAGAATGTTTGTATTCTTGGGAAATACACTCTGAAGTATTTAAGGGGCAGAGATATGATAAACTTATCCTCATAAGGATAAAAACTATATTTATCTGCATTTATCTACTTCTATCTATCTACCGATTGGGAGAATGATAAAGCAAAGATGGAGAAATGTTAACCATTGAATTTGGGTGAAGGGACTATGTGGAATTATTCGGACTCTTTTTACAACTTTTCTAGAAATTTAAAATTATTTCCCAATGAAACCTTCTTTTGTATTGACATTATTTTTTAAAGGGTAGCTACAATTTTAAGCTTGTAGACTAGAGGAGCGGAGACTGGAACCTTATTTATAAAAGGCATCTCCTTTGCTTTCAAAATAAGCACCAGTGTTATCAGCTAGTCATCTTTCTGCAACAACAGGGCGGGTAAATCATTAATTTCTCATAGCTTTGAACTTGCAGCTTCCATTTGCATTTTAACTCCACTGCTTCTGTTAGAATAGGCAATAAATAAGGTACAAATAGTTATGAGTTAAAATGACCAGCCTGTTTCTCTCTAATTGCTTGAACAGAGATGCACAAGAAAATTACTTTCTGTAAGAATAGCATGCGATTACAAAGCGAAACGCTGGGCCAGGTGGGTACTGGAAATATTAGGGGGAACACTTTGTCAAGTATGTGACTGTCTAACCGCTATGCTGTGTACCTGAAGCTAATATAAATAATGTGGAAAGTAAGCTGTAATTGAAAAAAGTAAAGAAAAAAAAAACACAACACAAACATAAAAAATTATTTATTTTTAAATATTTTTATTAAAGTCCCTTAGATTTTTTTTTTAAATCTATTTTATTGATTTTTTTACAGAGAGGAAGGGAGAGGGATAGTTAGAAACATCGATGAGAGAGATATTGATCAGCCGCCTCCTGCACGCCCCCTACTGGGGATGTGCCCGCAACTGGGATACATGCCCTTGACCGAAATCGAACCCTGGACCTTTCAGTCCGCAGGCCGACGCTCTATCCACTGAGCCAAACCAGTTTCGGCAAAAATAAAAAATTTAAAAAAGCAAGTGCCTCCATATACAGGCACTGTTTATATCTGGTACTCCATATACAGTACTGCGTAGAATTCAGCATAGGGTTTTGGATACAATAGAAGTCAGTTCCCAACCTTGGTTGCACATTGGAATAAAAATTGTGGGGAATTTTTAAAATGCTGATCTCACCCCCAATTTTTCCCCAGGAAGGCACTGTACTTCCCAGTTTACTATAAAAGATACAAATCAATAGCACAGGGACTTCTGTGTCCATGAAGCCACCTGACGTACGTGCAAAAGGAACTCTCACTCCCTTCTTCACCAATGGCAACGCTTGTGGACAGCTTCTCCTTCACCGAGTGGCTCTCCGTGTTACATAACTGGGCTGGCAAATCAAAACCATGAACTAGCAGAGAAGCAACTTCATAATGATCTGGAGTCACAATCAGAGCTCCTTGTAAAATCCTTGTATGCTTGCATGATGTTTTCTGGAATTGGGCTAGAGTGGAAGGGTAAGAAAGTGGAGTTATCTTTTCCAAGTTACCACAGGAGTCTCAGCCGGGAAGTCTCATCAATAAGCATTGCCCTTTCACTCCATGGAATCCATCTTGGTTTGCCATTTCCGGATTGACTCACTCATTCATCCAACAATTATGTAGTAAACACCTATTCTGCTCTGCTATAAGGATAAACCAATGAACAGAACTGACCAGGCCCATGTCCTTATGGAGAATGTGAATTCTCATGAGAGATCTAGCAATCAACTATTGTAGTAATACTAAGGGGCGGGGGTCCCTTAGCCCGGCCTGCGCCCTCTGCACTACAGGACCCCTTGGGGGAGTGGGCCTAAGCCAGCAGGCGGACATCCCTTGAGGGGTCCTTAGCGCTGCCTGGGAGGCGGAAGAGGCTCCCATCACGTGACCCTGGGCTTCTGGCTGAGTGGTCCCCCCCCCCCCCGTGGGAGTGCACTGGCCACCAGAGGGCAGCTCCTGCATTATGCATCTACCCCCTGGTGGTCAGTATGCGTCATAGTGACGGTTGTTGCACCGTTCAGTCTATTTGCATATTAGGATTTTATTATATAGGATCTTAAGAGATGCTATAGAGCAGAGGTGAGTCAGCCAGGGAAGGCATTGTCCTAGGGACATGCTCAATATAAATCATCTTTTCTTCCTCTCAACTCCCATAGCATTTTTCTTTCAGGTCACTTAATATTTTTACTTTGAATGATAGCTATTTATATTCATATTTTCTTCCCTGCTAGAATTCAGACTTCTGGAGCACAGGATTCATGGGAAAATGACTGTGTATTATTGTCAATTTGAGATAATAGGACCACTGTACTGTGTGTGCATTTGAAAGGCTAAAGACTGGCCTTGCACTCTTTCCCTAGTGCTTACTGGCAAATGGTGTTGTTTACATTTGTGTTAAAGAAATGCTAAGCTATTTGGAATCTGGTACAGTCTCACCCAATAAAACTATGGGAAAAAAGATGGGAAGGAAACAAAACAAAATGTTAGCAGTGGTTTGCCTCGGGTGCATATGATTGTAGGTGACTAAACTAGTTGCATATTAGCCTTTTATTATATAGGATTCTAGATACAGGATTCTTTATCTGATACATTATTTATTAGCATTTTCTCCCAATCTTGTGGCTTCTTCCTGATTGTGTCTTGAATATAGGCAGTGCTCCATAAGAATATATTAGATGAATAGTTTAGCTAAAACATTTTAAATTTTTGTCTGTATTTTACATACGCATGTATTAATTTGAAAGCTATTAAGAATAGAAACTAAACACATTGAATGTTCATTAATCAATGAATTCCTCATGATTACTTGAAAAAAATAACACTAAACATTAATTGGTCACCTTTGATGAATATTAGAAAATCAATGACTATTTTTAAAGCTGGCATATTAATGAAAAATAATTTATCAAGCTTTCCTTAATGAACTGTACCTCATTAGTTGGTGGATATTTGTTATTTCCAATTTTTGGTTATTATAAGTAAAGCTGCTATAAACTTTTGAATATAAGTTCTACTATAGACATGTTTTTAATTTCTCTTGGGTACGCACCTAGGAGTAGAATTTCTGGGTCACATGGCAAGTTTATGTTTAACTTTTAAATAAACTGCCAAACTGTGTTCCAAAGCTGTACCATTTTACACTTCCACCAGAAATCTATGGGGTTGGGGGGGGAGCAGTTTCTAATTTCTCCACGTTCTGGCCAATATGTTATTGTCTGTCTTTTAAAAAAATGTTTTTATTGATTTCAGAGAGAAAGGGAGAGGGAACAAGAGAGAAACATCAATGATGAGAGAGAATCATTGATCAGCTGCCTCCTGCACACCCACACTGGGGATTGATCCCGCAACCCCGGCATGTGCCCCCAACCGGAATCGAACCTGGGACCTTTCAGTCTACAGGCTGGTGCTCTATCCACTGAGCCAAATCGGCTAAGACTGTCTTTCCCCCCCTATTTTTAAAATTAATGTATTACATGTAAGACTGTCTTTCTTATTATAGCCATGCTTATGGGTGTGAAGTGGTATGTCCTTGTGGTTTTAGTTTGCATTTCCTTAGTGATGTTGAGCATCTTTTCATGTATTTATTGGCCATTTATTTATCTCCTTTGGTGAAATGTCTGTTCAGATCTCCCGCCCATTTTTAAATGGGGTTATTTGACTAATTATTGAGCTGTAAGAATTATTTATATACTAGGGGCCCAGTGCACGTATTTGTGCACCTTGGAAGGAACTGATGGCACGGAGCGATTGGGGCTGGTGCCAGCAGCAGGGGTGAGGGGCAGTTGCTGCCTCACTTGCCCCTCAGGAGCAGAGGGAGGTGGAGAAAATCTGAGGGGTGATCCGGGCCGGCAGCTTTGGCACTGGCAGCAAGTGTGAGCGAAGCTGGCACCAGCTGCAGGGGTGAGTGCCAGGTGGAACAGTGGTGCATGGGAGCAAAGAATTTTCAGTAACCACCAGAGGCTCACCCCATAACAGCGACTGGCACCCCGCCTTGGTCTGGCATCCTTGCTCACCTTCTCCACCATCCTGCTGTGGCCCATGCCCACCATGGTCCACACGTGCCCCCTGGTGGCAAGCAGATGTCATAGCAATTGGTTGTTCGGTTGTTCCACCGTTTGGTCTATTCGCATACTAGCCTTTTATTATATAGGATTTTAGATACAGAACTCTTTATCTGATACATTATTTACTAGCATTTCCTCCCAGTCTTGTGGCCTCTTCCTGATTGTGTCTTAAATATAGGCAGTGCTCCATAAAAATATACTAAGTGAATAGTTTAGCTAATGATTCACACCCTATTGGGATGATCCATTTCATGGCCTCAGACTGTACCTTAGCTGTTTTGCTTTTGACTTTACTAAAATTTTATTTAGGATTTGGCATTGGCTGGTAATTTTCATTTTTTCAGGCCTGTATCAACCAGGGTTAGTTAGGAGACAGAAACCACATCAGATATTTAGTAAAAAGACAAATATACTGCATGATCTCACATGTGGAATCTAAAACAGCCAAACACACAGAAGCAGAGAATAGAATGGTGGTTGCGAGGGACTAAGAAGAGGGGGACACGGGGAGGTGATGGTCACATGTACTAAGTTTCAGTTGTGCAAAATAAGTTCTGGAGGAAAATAAAGATCACTCTTTATGTATGGAATCCAAATTGAGTCGTATGATATAATTCGGGCAAAAGAAAGTTTTTGTACAAAAATGTTCTCGAGAATTTGCAATGATCCCTTTAGTTTTAAGATAACCTGGGGAAATCACCATTAAAGGGACATCTTATAACTCAGAGTTATAAAGTAAGTAATAGATTATAATATAAGAATAATTTCATTTAGAAAATCATTAACTAGGAAAGGATAAAAGGGACTCTAAGACGTCATGGCTGAGTGAACAAAAGGAAAAGGTGGGAATTATTGAAACTTAGAAACTTACATGAGGGGGCTGGGACCCAGACCTCAGGGGAGTGGGGGCTGCTTTCTCCGGGGTTGAGGTGCAGGGACAGGGAAGGGGGCTCAGAAAATGTTGGAAAAGCTGCCCTATGGATTCAGGTGCTGCTGAGGGATTGACCTGTGCTGTCAGGGTGTAGGGATCCAGCAAGCAAGTCTCTTCTTCCCTTTGTAGCCGGTCAGTCTCTCGCTCTAGCTCCCCCTACTGGTAGAGATGTGGTTTGCAGGTTCCAAGAGCCGGAATATAAGACTGATTTTAGAGCCGGAGACAAAAACTGCTGACATAGGTCATAGAGAAATGAGGCAATCGTTCCCTACATTTACCAGAAATTATTACCGTTTATATGATCCCAACTCCTCCCCTTATTTTCTGAGTAGTTTCTTTTGATTTAACTCCAAAATACATATTTCGATCCCTCCAGTTCTTTCCATATTCATGGCACCAGCCCAGTTCCAATTTCCATTATCCCTCGTCTAACCAGAACCACAGCCTCCTACCTGGTCTTCTCACCGTCACCCTTAACCACCCCAATCCATTTCCACCAAACCATCAAGAGATATTTGATTGTTTCTCTTTCCTAATGACCTCTCCCATACCTCCCCGTTGTACTTGGAAGAAAATCCAAACTCCTTGCTGTAGTCTCTGAGGTCATGCATAGTTGGACTCCTGATTACCTCTCAGGCAGATTTTATGCTTGCTGTGCACCAAGAACGTTCTGGTTTTCTTTCAGCTTACTGATCTTGCCAACTTCTGTTCCACCTCATGGCTTTTAACTTAGTCCCTTTCTGCCTCTCCACGCCCCAACCCCACCCCTCCCTCTCTTTCTTAGATTCTTTTTTTTAAAAAATATATTTTATTGATTTTTTACAGAGAGGAAGGGAGAGGGACAGAGAGTTAGAAACATCTATGAGAGACATCAATCAGCCGCCTCCTGCACGCCCCCTATGGGGATGTGTCTGCAACCAAGGTACATGCCCTTGACCAGAATCGAACCTGAGACCTTTCAGTCCGCAGGCCAACGCTCTATCCACTGAGCCAAACTGGCTTCAGCAGGCATGGGGGAAGTTTAAGGCTTCCCACTACTAATCCTCAGACAGATAGGCCCATTTTCAGATATGGACAACCAACATGCTCTCAGTATTTGTAAATTGCTGTGCAAATACAGATTCAAACAGACAGCTACTTCTGGATCATTGCCTTTACAGAAATTTGCAAGCAGCTATTGTGTGGATTAAAAGAGGAAAGCTACTTTGAGAAATCTGTTAACCCAGTGCTCTGATAGGCACCGAGAAATGTCTTTCCAACTCTTCAGTCTTATTAATGATTGAAGACATAATTAAAATGGAAACCAGGCCCTAGCTGGTTTGGATAGAGCAATTGCCTGTGGACTGAAGGGTCCTGGGTTCAACTCTGATCAAGTGCACATGCCCAGGGTTGCAGGCTAAATCCCCAGTAGGGGGCGTGTAGGAGGAAGCTGATTAATGATTCTCATCATTGATGTTTGTATGTTTGTAGCTCTCTCTCCTTCTCCCTTCCTCGCTGAAAAAAAAATAAAAATAAAAATAAAAATATATGTAAAATTAAAAATGGAACCCAGAATTCATTTCTCACCCAAATAACAAAGATGAAAAACAAAACAAAATGAACAACAAAAAGTGCATTGGGCCTTTGAGGCTCTGGTGAAATGGATACTCAGAATATGTTGCCGGGTGTGTGAATGAGCATGACATCCTTTGCAATAGTTGTCCATATGTATCGGCTCTAAAATTATTCATATCCTTTGGTGCAATTAGTTAATGTGAATATTCTAAGGAAAGAATCTGAAATAGGAAAAGAGCTTTATGCTTATACAGATTCATTGTGGCATATACCTAATTACTCAACAACAGTTAAATTGTGGCTCATTCAGTAGATGGACTATTATCCAGCTATTAAAGATGGTAGTTTTGAAGAGTAAGAATGAAAAAAATACTTTAAAAATACAATTTAAAAAGCATAGACCCAGCTGGTTTGGTTCAATGGATAGAACCCTGGCCTGCGGATTGAGTGGTCCCCGGTTCGATTCTGGTCAAGGACATGTGCCGGGATTTCAGGATCCCCAGTAAGGGGCATTCAGGAGGCAGCCAATCAGTGACTCTTTCTCATTGTTATTTCCATCTCCCTCTCCCTTTCCCTTTCTCTCTCCCTCTCTCTTTTCTCTTCCCTCCTCCCCCTCTCTCTGAAAGCAATAAAAATTTATTTTAAAAATAAAATAAAATAAGCCCTAGCCGGCTTGGCTCAGTGGATAGAGCGTCAGCCTACGTACTGAAGGGTCCCAGGAGGCAGCAATCAATGATTCTCTCTCATCATTGATGTTTCTCTCTCCCTTTCCTTCTCCCTTCCTCTCTGAAATCAATGAAGAAATATATTAAAAAATGAAAATAAAATCAGATAAAAAGCACAGTGCAAAGTGGTCCACATGGAATGATTATCACCTTATAGAAAAGAAATATGTTCAGAGAAAAAGGTTGGAAATAGAGATCCTTTAAAAAGATTATAATGGCTATATTTGGGTAGAACAACTAGAAGTGACATGTTTCTTCGTCAAGGGCATGGTTGCGGGCACATCCGCAGTGTGGGGTGTGCAGGAGGCGGCTGATCCATGTCTCTCTCTCATCGATGTTTCTGGCTCTCTATCTCTCTCCCTTCCTCCCTGTGATATGTATGTGTGTGTATCTATCTATCTATCTATCTATCTATCTATCTATCTATCTATCTATCTATCATCTATCTATCTATAAAGTGACATGTTTCTTTTTACCTTCTGATTGCCCTTACTGACTATGCATTAAGAGACACTATGGGTCCAGCATGGCGTCAGTCACATGTCTGGAGTGGGCGCCGGCGCCGGCTAGGGCGATCGGGGTGACTGATCACGTGTTTCCAACAGGCGAGCCCCGACTCAGTCACAGAGCGATGGCCGCCTGGCTCCCAGGACGAGCTCCCCATGGCAACCTCTGTCCCTTCCCTTTGTGACGCCGAGTCTTTGGTGTGCGTGCCGCTGCCAGCGCAGAAAGGGATTGTCCTCGGGAAGTGGAACCCATGGACATGTCAGAGGGACATGCGAGGCCTGAGCAAACAGAAGCGTGTGGCGGGGCCCACGTCGGAGGGCGTTTAGCACAGGCCTCACAGGGAGCTTGTGCGCCGGCGCCAGAAACGGTTTCGAAGGCGGGAAAGATTCACTTTGTTACAAAAAGAGGCTTTCGGGGGGCCGCGGGGATTGGCTCTCCGTGAAGACCCTTCAGCAGGCGAGGGGGGGGGAGCGGGGGGCACTGAGCCGGCTGCGGGCGGAATCATTCCCGGTCCGCCGCCCGCTCCAGGCTGAGCTGTGGAGCCGCTTCCTTTCTCTATCGGTTCCGTCCATCCTCGGCAGAGGAGGTAAATATATATATTTTATTGATCGGGAGGGAGAGCGGGAGAGAGAAGGACATTGATTGGCTGCCGCGCTCCCGCACGTCCCCGCCGGATGGACGGCAGGGGTGGCGGGGTCTAACCCGCGACCGCGACCGTTGTGCCCTTGACCCGGAATGAAACACTTGACCCCTGGGAGCGCGGGCTGCCGCTCTAACGGTTGAGCCCCCGAGGCCGGGGGGTCACAGCGGTGGCGACACCGGAGGAGCCGGACGTGGTGCCCGCGGGAGCGGCGTCGGGCGCCTGGCCGGTGAGGAGTGAGCGGGCGGATGGGCGGTTTGGGGGGCAGCGAAGTGGGGGGCGAGGCGGGAACTTTTCCAGACGCTTTTCCAGCTTCAGGTTCGTCGCTGTTCCTTTTTCCAAAGCCGCCGGCGGGCCGGGTCTGAGGTGGGGGCGACCCGGGCGGAGATGCGGAGACGGGATGACGGCCAACGGCGACCTTAACGGCCCGTGGGGATCTAGGAGCCCCTCTGCGATGAGGTTTAGGGTTCGCAGCTCCGACCTAGGACTCCCTGCTGGGGTTTCCTCACCCCGTTCCTTTCCCGACCTCAGCGCCAGGCAATGGGCTTTTCTAGTCAGCGGAACCCTCACGGCACCCGCCCCGCACCCTCGCTTCTGCGGACGCAGCCGGCACCCACTCGGAGCCCGCACACCAGTCGCCCGCCGGTGTGTGAACGTCTTTCAGGATAGAAAGCGGGGTGCGTCCTTCAGGAAGCCAGCCTCGCGCGGCTGGCCTGGCCAAGCGGTTGAGCCTGGATCTCTGAACCAGGAGGTCACCGGTCCCGTCCGTTTGATGCCGGGGTGACGGGTTGCGGGCTGGATCCCCAGTCGGGGGCGCGCAGGAGGCAGCCGATCAACGATTCTCTCTCTTCGTTGATGTTTCTCTCTCTCGTTCTCTCTCTCTCTCCCTTCAAAAAATAAAAAGATGCCGAAACCGGTCTGGCTCAGTGGATAGAGCGACGGCCTGACGGGTCCCAGGTTCGATTACCGTCGAGGGCATGTACCTGGGTTGCGGGCACGTCTCCAGTAGGAGGCGTGCAGGAGGCGGCTGATCGGTGTCTCTCTCTCATCGATGTTTCTGGCTTTCTATCCCTTTCCCTTCCTCTCTGTGAAAAATCAATAAAATATATTTAAAAAAATAAAAAAATATTGGAAAAAAAAAAAAAAAAAAGAGAGCCCATCCTGCCCATTGGGTAGATGTGGAACCTTTCCTTCTCTGGAATCTGTGGGACAATGCACAGATTTCTGATTTGGAACCCTCACAACTTTAGAATTCACTGGTTACCATGGCTGCTTCCCTTTCTGTAGACTCTCAAGAGCAGGGACTATATCTTTCTGGTATTTATATCTCTAGAGTCCCTTAGCTGGCAATCATTAGGTGAGGAATGTTTGGATAAATTGTTTTAATGTACTTTTTAAAAAGACAAGCATGCTGAAACCGGTCTGGCTCAGTAGATGGAGCATTGGCCTGCGGACTGAGGGGTCCCGGGTTCTATTCCAATCAAGGGCGTGTATCCTGGTTGTGGGCACATCCCCAGTAGGGGCGTGCAGGAGGTGGCTGATTTGATGTCTCTCTCTCATCGATGTTTCTGGCTTTCTATCCCTCTCTGTAAAAAATCAATAAAACATTAAAAAAAAAATAAAAAGACAAGCAAATAGCCAACAGGTAGATAAAAAGGTGCTCCACATCACTAGTTATCATGGAAATGCAAAGCAAAACCGCAGTGAGATATCACCTCACACCTGGAAAAATGGCTTTCCTGAAAAAGGAAAGAGAAGACAGTGTGTGCGCTGTTGGTGGGAATATAAATAGGTGCAGTCAGGGTTCTGAATCTACCCAACGGGCAGGCTGGGCTTTCTTTTATTTTTTTCCAATATATTTTTATTTTTTCAAGGGAGATGGAGAGAGAGAAACATCGATGAGAGAGAATCATTCATTGATCGGCTGCCTACTGCGCGCCCCACACATTATGGAAAACACCATGGAGATTACTCAGAAAGTTAAAAACAGAGTTGCCACATGATAGAGATCCCGCTTCTGGGTATTTAATCCAAAGGACATAGAAACAGGATATTGAAGAGATATCTTATCTCCATATTCATCGCATCATTATTCACAATAGGGAAGGTTTGGAAGCCACCTGAATTTCCACCAGCGAGTGAATAGGTAAGATGTGGTAAATATATACGGTGGAATATTATTCAGCCCAATAAAGAGGGAAATCCTGTCATCTGTGACAACATGGATAGATCTTGAGAGCATTATACTAACTAAAGGAAGTAAGCCAGACAGAGACAAATACTGCATGGGATCATATATGTGGAATCTAAAGCGAAAAAGTCAAACCCATAAAAACAGAGAGTAGGAAAGTGGTTGCCAGGGGCTGGGGGCGGGTGGGGTGGGAAAATAGGAAAAAGTTGGTAAAATTGTACAGAAAGAAAAAAATGTTCATTTTAAGATCATTAGTAAAATCAGGCATTTTTCAATATATATCACTTGTACATTGTTTCTCATGAGATAATCAGTAAAATTAATCATTTTTTCATACACATGTTTATACTTTCATGGGCTAAAAGTTTACTTTTATTTAAGTGAGTTATACACAATTAGAGGATTGAATATATTAAAAGAATAACTCAAACATGTTTTCAAATCATATATATTTTTTTAAATTTACTTTGCAAACAACGAGCTTGAAGTTCTGAAAACTTCATAGCAAATTTAGTGGAGAAAAGATCTGCTATTCCTTATCCTGAAAGCAGAAATATATAATTCTGTAGCCTAACAGAAATAAAACTCAGCTGGACATGACATATTAAATGTAGACATAATTACTTAGGTGGAAAAATTAAAACTTTTGTCTATTTTCTTTCTTTTTTAAAATATATTTTGATTTTTTACAGAGAGGAAGGGAGAGGGATAGGGTTAGAAACATCGATGAGAAACATCTGCCTCCTGCACATCCCCTGCTGGGGATGTGCCCTCAACCAAGGTACATGCCCTTGACTGGAATCGAACTCGGGACCCCTCAGTCCGCAGGCTGACGCTCTATCCGCTGAGCCAACCAGTCAGGCTTTGTCAGTTTTCTGTAGAGTGGGTAGCTTGTAAGCATTATAACAACTCTGACATGTTCTTCTGTGACAGTTTTGAAAAATAATCCAGAAGAATTTGGTCAGTTTACTATCCCACAGCTCATTCAAGGACTTCTTAAAATTGACTTTAGAGAGAGGAAAGGAGTGTGTGTGGGAGGGTTGGGGGAAGGAGAATAAGAAACATCAATGTAAGAGAGAAAGCATATGGCTGTCTCCTGTGTGCACCCCGACCAAGGATGGAACCCCAAAACCTAGGTATGCGCCCTGACAGGAATGGAACCAGCCACCCTTCAGTGCATGGAGGACAATGCAACCCACTGGCCACACTGGCCAGGGCAGGCGAATATTTCAGAAGTTAAAAAACCTCATTCACATCGCCCAGAGCACAGAAAGCAATGTAATATTTGGTAGGACGCGTTCTGGGTTTCGTTATACTGTTTCTTTCTGTGTTCTCACTGGCCAGACCCCCACTAATGTTTTCCAGCATCGCCGGGACACCTAGAGGTGTTGGCTTTTAAATCAGCCTTTTGTTAACTTGTATGCTGTTGTTTTGTATTTTATCCGGGTTTTTTTTTGTGCTGTGACTCCTCAAAAAGTTGAACTGCTAAGACAACCTTCTCTTTGCCTGAATTGCAGCCAGCTGGGCCCTGCTTTCCGAGTTCTGGTCTCCACGCCCCCAAAGGAGGAGGTAAGAACTTCTATTTCCGGTCACAGTGCTAGAGGAACAGGGAGGGGAGGGGGGATTGATGGATTTGAAGCGCAGAGGGACAGCTGGCATCTTGGAGACTGAGCGAGTGGCCCTGTCGTGGCACAGAGCTGTGCTTGGTTTGATGCTTTGCTGGTCCTCTCTTGAGATTCCTCATCATTAAAAAAAAAATCTTATTTTATTTAAATATATTTTATTATTATTATTTTTTTTATAGAGAGGAAGGGGGAGAGATAGAAAGTCAGAAACATCGCTGAGAGAGAGACATAGATCAGCCGCCTCCTGCACGCCCCACACTGGAGATGTGCCCAACCGGAATCAAACCTGGGACCTTTCAGTCTGCAGACCGACGCTCTATCCACTGAGCCAAACCGGTCTCGGCGATTCCTCATCATTTTCAATCAAGGGGAGCTGTGTTTTCATTTTGCACAGGCCCCCAAAATTTATATATCCAGGCCTGCTGGGAAGACCAAGGCAAGGGGTGAGGGTCAGTAACGGTAGGGACTTTGTCCTCCTCTGCCAGGGGGGCTACAGGGATACTTGAGGACAGACCGTGCTGCACCCCAGGAGTCACGGTGAGCATCCCTGAAGCCAAGGTTGGCCAGGAATAAGTGGATCCACCAGAGAACCCTTCCCCCTTGCTTTCATAGGGACACAGGGATTAGAGGCGCCTCTCACAGACACCAGCCAGCCCCCCGAGTTGGAGGAAGAGGGCTATTCCCAATCTGCATTCTTGTTTTCCCATCGAAATGAATTTCCATGAGAAAACTCCAGTTCTTGCATTGTGATGAAGCCGATTTGAGCAAAGCAATGAAAGCATGCACTTTTATTAAAGAAACGAGGCAAGCAAATCTATACATCTGGCTTACGAAGCGCAGATGGCCTCTCCACTAATTTTTTAAAAAATATTTGATTGATTTTTCACAGAGAGGAAGGAAGAGGGATAGAAAGTCAGAAACATCGATGAGAGAGACATCGATCAGCCGCCTCCCGCACACCCCCCCACTGGGGATGTGCCCGCAACCAATGCAGGTGCCCTTGACCGGAATCGAACCCGGGACCCCTCAGTCCGCAGGCCGACGCTCTATCCACTGAGCCGAACCGGTTTCGGCCCTCTCCACTAATTTGAAGAGCAAGTGGGGTGGGGATTTGAGGTGCTATATACCCTTCTGTCCTTATGTCCTCTTTCTGAAAGAATCTATTTAGGTTAATTGCCTATTTTTTGATTTGGTTCTTTATCTTCCTTTTGTTAAGTTGTATGAGTTCCCTGTAAATGTTGGAGAGTAAACCCTTATCGGTGATGACATTGGCAAATATGTTCTCCCATGCAGTGGGCTTTCTTGTTGTGTTGATGCTTTCTTTTGCTGTGCAAAAGCTTTTTATTTTGATGTAGTCCCATTTGTTTATTTTCTCTTTAGCTTTGATTGCCCTAGGAGCAGTATCAGAGAAGAAATTGCTTTGGCATATGTCTCAGATTTTGCTGCCTATGGATTCCTCTACTATTTTTATGGTTTTTTGTCTTATGTTTAAATCCTTTATGCATTATGAGTTTATTTTTGTATATGGTGTCAGTTGGTGATCTAGTTTCCTATTTTTGCATGTATCTGTCCAATTTTCCCAACACCATTTATTGAAGAGACTGTCTTGACTCCATTGTATGTTCATGCCTTCTTTGTCAAATTTTTAAAATAATATATATTTTATTGATTTTTTTGCAGAGAGGAAGGGAGAGAGATAGAGTCAGAAACATCGATGAGAGAGAGACATCGATCAGCTGCCTCCTGCATGCCCTCCACTGGGGATGTGCCCGCAACCAGGATACATGCCCTTGACCGGAATCCAACCCGGGACCTTTCAGTCCCCAGGCCGATGCTCCATCCACTGAGCCAACCCGGTCTCGGCTGCACACGTTTGTATGTGGCTCCCAACCTCAGTTCTTCTGACCTTAGATTAGTTCTCTCACTCTCCTCCCGGGGGGTTGGGAGGTTTGTTCCCGTTTCTATGGAAGCATCTGGTCTGGGCCTGGCTGCGGGCGCGGCTTCCGCGAGACTCGGGCCCGCACGGGTCCCCAGAGGGCGCCGCTGGCATCGCTGTCTTCCATCCGGAGCTTTTTAAAACAGACTTCAGGACAGATGCGTATTTTAAGAAAGAAAATGGCCGAAACCGGTTTGGCTCAGTGGCTAGAGCGTTGGCCTGCGGACTGAAGGGTCCCGGTTTCGATTTCGGTCAAGGGCACGTACCTTGGTTGCGGGCACATCCCCAGTGGAGGGCGTGCAGGAGGCGGCTGATCGGTGTCTCTCATCGATGTTTCTGGCTTTCTATCCCTTTCCCTTCTTCTCTGTGAAAACCCAATAAGATATATTTTAAAAAAAGAAAGAAAGAAAGAAAGAAAATGACATTACTCTGAGTGGTACTTGGTGGAGAGGTGGAGAGTCCATTTCTTTTTATTTTTTTATTGTTACATGCATACATATCTTCCCTTTGTCCTCCCCCTTCCCCCCCGCCCCGAGAGTCCATTTCTGCCGTGTGCACCACCTGCCAATCACCAGAAGCACGCCGCCCCTGCGCCTGCGCGGTCGCGTCCCCAGTGCTGCCACCTGCAGGGCTTCCGCGTCCCCGGTGCTGCCATCTGCTGGCCTCCGTGTCCCCAGGGCCGCCATCTGCTGGGCCTCCGAGTCGCGTCCGCAGGTCCGCGCCCGCCCGCCTCCGGCAGCCCAGCGGCCAGCGGATTCTTTACTGTAGAAAGTGTGTTACTTGCTTCTAATGAAAACTAAATTGGCAAAAGTACATCGATGGCGTTTTTATAAAGGGACTCGAACATCCGCCGCCCCGGCGCGGCTGCGGGCTGTCCGGACTGGCTGCGGTCTTTGGTTAGTAACTTACTCCCGTTTACAGCGAGGGGCTTTCTCTGATGTACGTAGCTCTGGTACAGTACTTTCTTTTTAAGAGGGAGAGCATTATGTTAGGGCAAGAGGTAGGGTGGGTTTCCAAATTGCATTTTTTTTAATATTTAAAAAAAGTAAAAAAAAAATAGAGATGTTCATAGTACTGTATTTCTTAACGGTCTGTTGTTATCTCACCTCTTTCATTTGTGAGTTTGTTTATTGGATCCTCTCTCTTCGCTTCTTGGTGAGTCTGGCTAGAGGTTTATCCATCTTGTTTATCCTTTCTAGAACCAGCTTTCGGTTTTGTTGATTTTTTTTTTTGTCTCTCTGTCGTTTATCTCTTGTCTGATCTTTATTTTTTCCGTCCTTCTGCTTATACTGGGCTTTTCTTTTTGCTTTCTTTCTAGCACTTTGAGTTGTAGGTTAGCTAATTTATTACCATCGTTTCTTGTTGTTGTTTTTTTTTTTTTTGCAGTAGGCTTGTAGGGCTATGAACTTCCCTCTCAAGACTGCTTTTGCTGTGTCCCATCAATTTTGGATTGTTGTATTTGCATTGCCATTTGTTGCCATGATGTTTTTTTTTTATTTCTTCCTTGATCTCTCTGGTAACCCAGCCATTGTTTAATAGCATGCTGTTTAGTTTCCATGTGTTTGGTTTCTTTGGATTGTTTTTATTATAGTTAATGTTTTTATTCCAGTTTTATGCCATTGTGATCCGAGAAGATGTTTGATATGATTTTTATCTTCCTGAATTTGAAGAGACTTTGCCTATGACCCAACATATGGTCTATCTTTGAAAAGGATCCATGTGCACTTGAGAATAATGTATATTCTGTGGCTTTGGGGTGAACTGTTCTGAAGATGTCAATTAATTCCATCTGGTCTAGTGAGTCATTTAGGATTGATGTTTGTTTGCTAATTTTTTGTTTAGAGGATTTGCCCAGTGGTGACAGCGGGGTACTAAAGTCTCCTACTATGATTATATTGCTGTCAATCTCTCCTTTAATATCCTCCAAGAGTTTTTTTATGTATTTAGGTGCTCCTATATTGGGTGCATATATGTTTACCAGAGTTATTTCATCTTGTTGGATTGTTCCCTTTAGAATTATGAAGTGGCCTTCCTTATCTCTTGTTATATCCTTCACTTTGAGATCTAATTTGTCAGATATAAATATTGCTACCCCAGCTTTTTTTTTTTCATTTCCATTTGCCTGAAAAACCTTTTTCTGCCCACTCTCAGTCTGTGTGCATCTTTTTTTCTGAAGTGGGTTTCTTGTAGACAGCAGATATATGGGTCATGTTTTCTTATCCAATCTATTACCCTATACCTTTTGATTAGGGCATTTAATCCGTTTACATTTAAAGATATTATTGATAGGTACATATCTGTCGCCATTTTTATTCTTTACCCCTGTGTTCCTTCTTCACTTCCTATTTCTTTCTTTCTTTCTTTTTTTTTTTTTTTTTTTACAGCAAACCCTTTTAACATTTCTTGCATTGCTGGTTTGGTGGTAATAAATTCCTTAGTCCTTTTTTGTCTGTGAAGCTCCTGATTTCACCTTCAGTTTTGATTGATAGCCTTGCTGGGTACAGTATTCTTGGATTCCAACCCTTCCTTTGCATGACTTGGTATATTTCATTCCATTCGCTTCTGGCCTGAAGGGTTTCTGTTGAGAAATCAGTTGCTGGTCTGATGAGGGTTTCTTTGTAGGTAACTTTCTGTCTCTCTCTGGCCGCTTTTAAGATTCTTACTTTGTCGTTGGTGTTTGCCAGTTTAATTATAATGTGCCTTGGTGTCGGTCTTTTGGGGTTCATTTTTCTTGGGACTCTGTGAGCTTCTTGGATTTGTGTGGGTTATTTCTTTCCTATATCAGGGAAGTTTTCTGTCATTATTTCTTCAAACAGGTTTTTTATTCTTTGCTCAGTTTCCACTCTTTCTGGAACCCCTATTATGCGGATGTTGTTTTGTCTTGTGTTATCCCAAAGTTCCCTTAGGCTCTCCTCTTGCTTTTTAATTTTTTTTTTCTAGAAGCTGCTGTATTTGGGTATTTTTTCCTACCTTGTCTTCTAGCTCACTGATTCGGTCCTCTGCTTCTTCTAGTCTACTTTTGATGCTTTCTATTGAGTTCTTTACAGCAGCAATGTCATTTTTTTTCATTTCTTCTGGATTCTTTATATATTATTTTGAATTAGTATTTTGGGTTCATGGAATAAATGCCCAGAAGTGGAGTCACTGGGTCATAAGGCAGTTCCATTTTTAATTTTTTGAGGAACCTCCATACTCTCCATATATTATATATGCTGTTGCCTCAACCTCATTTTGCTTTATTTATTTATTAATTTTTCCCCCAGCCTCATTTTATATGAATAGAGATACTTACGATTTGCAATGTTGCTTTAGGCCAGAGTTTATTTAAAAGCCTCCAGTTGTTGTGCTTGCGCTGAAACTCTTTGTTTAATTACATGCATAACCCCCAGAGTTGGAAATAAAATAGTAGAGTCAGCATTTTACTTTGGGGACATCATACCAATTTATTTGAGCAAGAGTATTTGCTTTTTAATAGTGAAACTGGATCAGTATAAAAATAATATTGGCTAAATGTACTGCTTGAATTGTCTATTTTATCAGAACTTTTTAAGGCAGAAAACTTGGATAACTGCTTCTTTAAGGGCAACAAAACAGGCTGTACAAAAATGACAGGCAAATCAAAGATTTTAAAATCAGATACTTCACCAAAGAAAATATAGGAATGTCCAATAAGCATGTGAAAAGGTGCTTAACATGATTAGTTATCAGAGAAGTAGAATTAAAACGCAATCGAGTTATCACTATAGTGACTAAAATAAAAAGACTGACAACACCATTGTGCAGATGTACCACAGTTTATTAATCCACTCATCTGCTGATGGGCACTTAGGCTGTTTCCAAATCTTAGCTATGGTGAATTGTGGTGCTATGAACATATGGGTACATACATATGTACTATGCTGCGCTAAAAAAGAAGGAGTTATTACCATTTGCAACAGCATGGACGGAACTGGAGAGCATTATGCTAAGCAAAATAAACCAGGCAGAGAAAGATAAATGTCACATGATCTCACTCATTTGTGGAATATAATGAACAACATAAACTGATGAACAGGGGCAGATCCAGAGACAGAGAAACATCGATCAGACCATCAAACTTCAGGGGGAAGGTAGGGGAGGGTGGGGGTAAGGGGATAGATCAACCAAAGGACTTGTATGCATGCCTGTAAGCATAACCAATGGGCACAGACACCAGGGGGTGAGGGCATGAATGGGGGCTACAGGGGGGGATGGGGGAATAAGGACACATCTGTCACACCTTAATCAATAAAGAAATTAAAAAAAAATGACAATACCAACTATTGGCAAGGGGGTAGAGAAACTGGAACTTCTTTGAATTGCCAGGAGGCGTGTTAAATGGTACAACTTTGGAGACCTTTTTGCCAGTTCCTTATAAAGTTAAACATACTCCAGGACCTGTGAGTCCCACTCTTAGGGATTTTTCTCAAGAATCGTGAAAACATTTGTCCCCCAAAACATTTTACAAAATGTTTGCTAGAAACTTGATTTCGAAAAGTCCAAATTGGAAACAACTCAAATACATATCTAGCAGTAGGAGAAGGGATTACCCAATTGTGGTATATTTGTATAATGGAATATTTTTAGACCAGATCAATGTTTTCCAGCATCCTCAGAACACCTAGAGGTATTTATTTGGAAACCATCTTTGGTTTAATTTGTATGCTGATTTGTATTTTATCTGATTTTTATGCTGTGACTCATCAAGAGGATTAACTGCTAAGACAACCTTC
The DNA here is from genome assembly GCA_004026805.1 of Lasiurus borealis. NCBI lineage: Eukaryota > Metazoa > Chordata > Mammalia > Chiroptera > Vespertilionidae > Lasiurus > Lasiurus borealis. The sequence continues at coordinate 20,981 of PVJN01017915.1, forward strand.
TCCTTCCCTGCATTGCGGCCAGCCTGGCCCTGCGATCTCCACGCCCCCAAAGGAGGGAGGTAAGAACTTCTATTTCCGGTCACAGTGCTAGAGGAACAGGGAGGGGAGGGGGGATTGATGGATTTGAAGCGCAGAGGGACAGCTGGCATCTTGGAGACTGAGCGAGTGGCCCTGTCGTGGCACAGAGCTGTGCTTGGTTTGATGCTTTGCTGGTCCTCTCTTGAGATTCCTCATTTTCAATCAAGGGGCTGTGTTTTCATTTTGCACGGGGCCCCAAAATTACATATCCAGGCCTGCTGGGAAGACCCAAGGGGTGAGGGTCAGTAACGGTAGGGGCTTTCTCCTCCTCTGCCAGGGGGGCTACAGGGACACTTGAGGACAGACCTTGCTGTACCCCAGGAGTCACGGTGAGCATCTCTGAAGCCGAGGTTGGCAAGGACTAAGTGGATCCACCAGAGACCTCTCCCCCCTTGCTTTCATAGGGACACAGGGATTAGAGGCGCCTCTCACAGACACCATGTTGTCTGTGTCCTAGACGAATCTCAAAAACTTTGTTGAATGAAACACGTCATTCTGTTTGATTCCATGGAAAGGAAATTCTAGAGCAAGCAGAGCGAACCTGTGGGGATACAGATCAGAAAGTGGCTGGAGGGGATTGGGGATTGGATGGGAATGGACTAGAAAGAGGCATCAGAAAACTTTCTGAGAAGAATATGTTCTGTGTCTTTTTTAAAAATATATTTTATTGATTTTTTACAGAGAGGAAGGGAGAGGTATAGAGAGTTAGAAACATCCATCAGCCACCTCCTGCACGCCCCCTACTGGGGATGTGCCCGCAACCAGGATACATGCCCTTGACCGGAATCGAACCCAGGACCTTTCAGTCCACAGGCCGACGCTCTATCCACTGAGCCAAACCGGTTTCGGCTATTCTCTGTCTTGATTAGTGGTGATTACATGGGTGCATAATTGTGAAAACCCATTGAACTGTATACTTAAGTCTATGTGTTTACTTTTTATGTAAATTATACTTCAATTTAAAAAATAAGGTCCCCTCATACTCCTATCCCATCCAAGAAAATGTCCGCTCAAACAATCTCCAGTGCAAACGTCCTCTTTCAGGCTAAGCCTCCTAGAGCCTGTGTTGCCAGTCCATCTGGAGCTCTAACCTGATTCCTCTGCTGGGATTAACTCTCCTGAGTTTCAGCTCCAGTCTCTTTTTGGTGTTTTAGTAAAGGCTTCCCTTCCGGACTCACGTTTTATTTACTTCCTGTCTTATCTTTTCCTTCATCTTTGACTACAAGCACTTATTGGTAAGGCACAATATATATAAAAAAAAAAGAAAAGAAAAAATTGTTGTCTCTTTTGAATCTAACCCATTCTATTTATTTTATTTTTATTTTTTAATGTATTTTATTGTTTTTTTTACAGAGAGGAAGGGAGAGGGATAGAGAGTTAGAAACATCGATGAGAGAGAGAGAGACATCGATCAGCTGCCTCCTGCACGCCCTCTACTGGGGATGTGCCCACAACCAAGATACATGCCCTTGACTAGAATCGAACCTGGGACCTTTCAGTCCGCAGGCCGATGCTCTATCCACTGAGCCAAACCGGTTTCGGCCCATTCTATTTTTTTTTAGAAGATAAAGCACAATGGTGTGTTTGGCTTTTCTAACTGCCAAATCTGATGCAATGTAATTATTGAATTAGATCAGATTACTGTTTATATTAAGCTCAAACAGTGATTAAATTGAGTTTTTTATGGTAAGAGCTCACAGGTAAAATCAGCTGAAATCAGCCAGTGCTTATCTTAACCCATCCTTGTGTACTCTGCCTCCATCACCAGGGAGTATACAAGGCTGAGCTGACAAGATGTGTGGCCTCTGAGAATGGGCTACATCTAGGTCACAGTTAAGGTCATGTATGAAGTCACACACTTCCAAATCTCTCTTTTAGCACCGCCAAATGCCAGGAACCCAAGTGGTGCCCTCTAGCTTCAGCTCTATCTCTGTCTCTGTCTCTAGCTCTGTCTCTGTCTGTCTCTGTCTCTAGCTCTACCTTTATATTTCCCCAATATACAACCCACCTCCAGCTCCAGAGTTCACAGCCTCTCCAAATGACCACTTTAGAAAACGTTTTAAATTGAGGTATAATAGCTGAGACCGGTTTGGCTCAGTGGATAGAGCGTCGGCCTGTGGACTGAAAGGTCCCAGGTTCGATTCCGGTCAAGGGCACGTACCTTGGTTGCGGGCACATCCCCAGTGGGAGGTATGCTGGAGTCAGCTGATCGATGTTTCTCTCTTCCTCTCTGTGAAAATCAGTAAATTATATTTTAAAAAATAATAATCAACAGGAGTATCTGTCGTCCTTGGTTTGAGGATAGCAGGCCTGCTCTTGACTTTGTAGTCAGTGCCAAACCATAGTGAAATGGTGGAAGCTGCAGGAGAAGGGGCACCTGGGCTGAGTGTTGAGTCCCAAATGGCTGCAGTCTTTCTCCCCTTCCCCCCCAAAAATCACCCCTAACTGCCCAAAAGCATGGAATGATTTTTTTGTTCCTATCTTCTGCAGTATTGGACAATTTGGTCACTGTCTCCTTAAAATTCTTCTGTAGCCCTCCATGATATCGTGCTCTCTGGATTGTCTTTCATCTCTGAGAATTCCTTCTTAGATCTAGATGGGCAGGGTATGAAGCCAGATAAGGAATAAGAAATGACCGCTGAGTTGCTAGATATGAGGTCACCCATTCTTTTAGCAAAAGTAGAGGGACACCGCCCTAACCGGTTTGGCTCAGTGGATAGAGCGTCGGTCTACGGACTGAAGAGTCCTGGGTTCGATTCTGGTCAAGGGCATGTACCTTGGTTCCGGGCACATCCCCAGTGGGGGACGTGTAAGAGGCGGCTGATCGATGTCTCTCTCCCATCAATATTTCTAACTCTCTATCCCTCTTCCTTCCTCTCTGTAACAAATCAATAAAATAGATTAAAAAAAGTAGAGGGAGACAGAAGATGGATTGCAAAGGACAGAACAAAGAGTAGTGACTGCGGGCCTCTGTTTCACAAAGCTTAGAGGTTACTGCTGTTTTTGTTTGGGGGTTGTGTTTGCTTGCCTTTGCGCTCTCATCGACTTCATTAATGCAGTTCTCCAAGCAGTTAGTGCGCACCTGCCATGCATGGATGTGTTCCTGGAGCTGCTGGCATGTAGAGATGGCAGGGACCCTCCCTGTCCTCTGGAGCGGGTTTCTGATCGTGACAGAAACTACACACCCTGGGGAATCACAGAAAACGATGACTGTCCCAGGAGCCTCTAGGTTACCTGGAGAGATTTGTTTTAAAAAAAAATTCCAGAGGCTTTCACACATTTATGTAAGAAGATGAAAGTTAGAGCTGTGTTCATGTGTTTTCAAGTTCATATTTACAACACTGAATCTTACCACACTAAGCCAGAGACCTCAATTGTGTTGGAGATTTTGAAGATTATTACAGCGGGAATGCGAAGAGAAAGTCAGTGTCTAACTTTGAATGACCCAAGTAGCTTCTGAAAGCCCTTTCAGCGGTTGTGGTTGAGAGTGATAGCTATTTATTCTAGGGGTCGGGAACCTTTTTTTAAAAAAAAATATATTGTATTTATTTTTTACAGAGAGGAAGGGAGAGGGATAGAGAGTTAGAAACATCAATGAGAGAGAAACATCTATCAGCCGCCTTCTGCACGCCCCGCACTGGAGATTCGCCCACAACTAAGAAACATGCCCTTGACCAGAATTGAACCTGGGACCCTTGAGTCCGCAGGCCCACGCTCTATCCACTGAGCCAAACCGGTTTCAGCTCAGGAACCTTTTTTCTGCCGAGGACCATTTAGATATTTATAACATCATTCGAGGGCCATGCAGAATTATCAGCTTAAAAATTACCCTGCTATATATTTGATCAAACTTTTAATTAACTCACCCTAAAGCCTTGGTAGGGCCCGACCAAGTGATAAATTGGGCCTTGTACGGCCTGCGGGTGGAGGTTCTCCATCCCTGATTCTGTCCGTACAGTTTACTGCCTGTGTTAACATGCCTTTACTCTCCCAGTCAATCCACCCACAATGATTTAACTGCCCCCGGAACCTCATCAACAATGGTTTAACTACCCGGGAACCTCTGGCCTAGGAAAATAAAAGTGTAAATAACTGCTTTGCTCTCTTCATAAACTTTTGATTTAAAGGAATGTCAGATACGCAGTATCTCAATAGACAGCATCAAATGACCCTTTGCTCTTAGGACTTGATTGAAATACTCACCTCATTGGGTCTATTAATCCTATTCAATTCTAATCAAGACCCAGATCAAAAGACCAGCCTTAAACCAGATAGGACAACCCTCCCCACCCCCAAATTTACCCTGGTAAATATCCCAATTTTGTTTTTGCTCTCAGAGATTGTATAAGACTGTCAGGTAGGGATCTGCCTTCCTGCAATAAGCCATAAGCTCAGCTTTGCTCATCAACCTTTTATTTTGGTGGTGTTTGGGAGAGCTAGGATTGTACATAGTGTGAAGCCAATAATGATTTATATTCCCAGGAGCCAGAGTTGTTTTTTAAAAAAATATATTTTATTGATTTTTTACAGAGAGGAAGGGAGAGTTAGAAACATTGATGAGAGAAAGAGACCTCGATCAGCTGCCTCCTGCACGCCCCCCATTGGGGATGTGCCCGCAACCAAGGTACATGCCCTTGACCGGAATCGAACCTGGGACCCCTCAGTCAGCAGACCGACGCTTCATCCATTGAGCCAAACCGGTTTCGGCAGGAACCAGAGTTTTTGAAGAAAGATGAGGTCAGAAAGGACAGAAACCCTAAAAGAGTTGTGAATAAGTTTTATCCATGAACAGTGACGCTAGAAGAGAGAGGAGAAAGAAATGAATGACCTTGTGTGAAAATGGGTGGCTTGTTTTGGGTTGCAAAATTATGCTCACAGACTGATTCTGTCTTTGCCAGCACTTTATGTAAAAAAATACGTTTAGCCAAAACCAGTTTGGCTTACTGGATAGAGCGTTGGCCTGTGGACTGAAAGGTCCCAGGTTCGATTTCTGTCAAGGACATGTATCTTGGTTGCGGTCACATCCCCAGTGGGGGACGTGCAATAGGCGGCTGATCGATGTATCTCTCTCATCGATGTTTCTAACTCTCTATCCTCCTCCCTTCTTCTCTGTAAAAAATCAATAAAATATATATTAAAAAATACTTTTAGTGAGTTTAGAGAGGAAGGGAGATGGGGAGAGAGAGAGAGAAACATCAATCATGAGAGAGAATCATTGATTGGCTGCCTCCCGCATGCCTTACACTGGGGATCGAGCCTGCAACCTAGTCATGTGCCCCAACCGGACTGGGAATCGAATGGTGACCTCCTGGTTTATAGGGCGCACTGAGCCATGCTGGGGGCCGGCCAGCATGTTACTTAACACACGTTCACTGCAGACATTTCACAAGACGAAGCACACAGGATCATTTCTCTGAATAGAGCAGGGACGAAAGACCTCCACAGCAGTGGCAGGTTCCTTGCACCGTTGTCCAGGCAAGGGAAGATGGAAGGAATCCACCCTTAGCCGCGATGGACCTTTCACACCGGTAGGCACGGAGGAGATGGGGCTTTAACCAACCGGGCGCTGCCTTCCACCCGCCAGCCGCAAGATCAAGTCCCTTGTTGCTGGAGCCTGTTGCTAGGGAACGAAGATGCTGGTGTTGGCGGGCAGGCTGGCTGCTTGGAGGGCTGTCATCCCTCCAGGGGCCGCTGCACAGTCTGACTTCCTCTCCGAGGCAGGAACACGTGTCCCTTCGCTCCTGAGAGCGCTGCCCACTGAGGCGTCACCTCGCCCATACCCGGACTTTCCAATGGTCCTCACAGACCCTTAGTGTTTCTAGAGTTTGGCAGAATGGCTTCTCCACATATTCTCATTGGCAAGCCCCGAGCTGAGCTGTGACTGCTTCTCAGTGACAGCTGAGATGATGGCACCCTGAAATAACTTGCTTCATCTTCATACCAAAACAACTTTTCATCTAAAAACAACATGGTCGTCATTGTCATAAACAAGTGAATTGTTTTTTCTGTCAGCCATACAACGTTTTATTTTAAATATGTATATTTTATTGATTTTTTACAGAGAGAAAGGGAGAGGGATAGAAAGTTAGAAACATCGATGAGAGAGAGACATTGATCAGCCACCTTCTGCACGCCCCCTACTGGGGATGTGCCCGCAACCAAGGTACATGCCCTTGACCGGAATTGAACCTGGGACCTTTCAGTCCGCAGGCCGATGCTCTATCCACTGAGCCAAACCGGTCTCGGCCATATATGCTCATTTTATATGCCAAGAAACAGATTTATTGTAGTTGTAATATGAACTATCTATTCTCATAAACACCGTACTAAGTGCTTGTTTATACAGAATACCATTGGTATTGGGGGTGTACAACACCATCATTTGATCAGAGAATTTTGGCAAGTGGCCATTCCATTTTCCTTCTTAGCATAACATTTCCATTAACTTTGTGAGTGGTTTTACAGAATTCTTGGCAGCAGTACAAGTGGAACCTTGAGCATCCTGGAAAGCACACTTTTTAACTTCTTCTGGAAATTTCCAGTTGGTTTACCAGAGAGGTCCCTGTGCATTGTTTATGAGCAGCATTCAGAGGCTTCACTGACTTCCTGCCACTCGTTGACAGTCACAGAACAGGCAGAGCACAGGGATCTAGAGGCAAAATCTAATTTTTATATAATTACTGTATTTCTTATTCCTAGCCTTTGTCTGCCCATCACTCTGGCCTCAGTAATACAGTCAGCGCTGTTTCCACACAGACTGCTTATGCATTTTGGCATTTAGGAATTTATTCTGCACTGCAGTGTTTAAATAACATTTTCTTTCTTTGTTGATTTGAAAGAGAAAGAGAGAGAGAGAGAAAACGCACCTCAATTTATTGATTCACTTTTTATGCATTCATCGGTTGCTTCTTGTATGTGCTCTGACTGGAGATTGAACCTGCAGCCCTGGCTTATGGGGACCCCGCTCTAACCAACTGAGGTTCGCGGCCATGGCCTAGATAACTTGGCCTTTATGCTTTGGTGAACTGCTCCCCAGTTTTACAAATTGGGACTCTGAGGAAGCACTTTGGTTACAACTAAAAATGACACTTGGATAAATGTAAGTAATAATACGATGCAAGTGACATAAACATACGTGATCCGAGATAAAATTCACCCTCGCAGCTGAACGTTCGTTGAAAGAAACTGATCCCCGGAGTCTTTATGGTGGATGTACAAACGTTAGGATTGTAAGGATCATTGAAGCGTCTGTGAAAATCATAATTTGGTCTACATTCCAAACGTATTGAACGTATGTAGACATGGTTGTTTTATTTTTTTTCCTTTGAGGCTCTTGAACTATGGACCCCTTCTGAGGACTGCACTCAGTCAGCGCGTCTCAGAGGATACTTGCTGGAAAGTGACCAAGGAGGTAATTGGGGATGGGAAAGGCTTGACAGTAGGAAGAACCATTGGCATCCACAGAAAGATGTACCAAAATCTGGGACTTTTAAGATTTTCTCTCTCAGCAACTTGCAAGTATACAATGCATTATTGTCAACTATAGTCACCATGTTGTACCTTATATCCCAGAAATTAGTCATTATAACTGGAAGTTTGTACCTTTTAAAAAAATATATTTGATTGATTTTCCACAGAGAGAAAGGGAGAGGGACAGAGAGTTAGAAACATCGATGAGAGAGACATCGATCAGCCGCCTCCTGCACGCCCCACACTGAAGATGTGCCCGCAACCAAAGGTACATGCCCTTGACTGGAATTGAACCTGGGACACTTCAGTCCGCAGGCTGATGCTCTATCCACTGAGCCAAACCGGTTTCAGCTGGAAGTTTGTACCTTTTGACCAACACCTCCCCATTTCCTTCTCTCCTCATCCCTGGTAATCGTATCTGTTTCTATGAGATCATAGAGAATTTGCCTTTCTCTAACATTGTATGGATGAACTCAAGGTTTCTATTGTAGCATGTGTGAGGATTTCCTTAATTTTTATGGGTGAATAATATTCCATTATATGTATAAACCACATGTTATTTTATCCATTTATCTATCAATGAAGATTTGGGTCAGATAGTTATATTTTAAAATTTTAGTTATTATTTCACATGCTTATATTCTATTTCATTGTTATATAAATTAACTCGAGGGAGAATTTTCATTTATTTTAAAAAAGAAAGAAAAAAACACAAAACAAAACCCACTTGAAGTTAGTCTCACTAAGTACATTTTGGCTATGTGGTTTGAAATTTGCTAAAAAGAAAGTTTTAAATTAATTTCACTATTTAAGATCTGAACTTAATCATTTCCTGGGTTCAGGAAGCTCTTCTCTGATGAATTATAGATATAAATAAATATTCAGATATATATGTATAAATGTATGTATAATACAGAATCGCTGTATTATATGTCTCCTGTACTTTAAGTCAACTAGATATCTGAAAATCAAGGATGACCCAATAAATAAGAGAGGCAATTAATCATTTAACAAAATGATTCCTAACAAGATTTATTTTGAAGCATGTCCTGAACTGGTTCAAACTTAACTTATCCTGATGAAAAGAGGGTTTATACAGTTTCAGAATCCTATGTAACATACCCACCGCGTCCAGTGAGAGCTTCCTGAGCTATTACACTGCTTTTCCCACAGGGAAATAGCTGTCACGAAGCCTGGGCAAAGGCTGGAGACCTGCCCTCTCCACCTGGGCACTCAGATCGAGGCGCCTCACGTGGTCTCACTCTGAGGAACCTCGGACTTCTGTTGGGGACTCTGACCCAAGGTAAGAAAGAGGGCGGGGGAGACAAGATGGGAAAGGGCCCCATTTGGGAAGCCTCAGTTTCACTGCTCTCCCTACTGAGCCCTGATGTTTGTTTTGATTGAAGTAGTCCGAGGTGATCATGGCATTGGCATGATGTAATGAAGTGGCGAAGAGTGGCAACACCCGGTGCGAAGTGCTGCTTGTTTGTGTGAGCGCGGACTGGTGTAAACCGGGAGTTAAATTCCAAGCATGACTTAGGGAAAGGGGAGGGACTAGGTGTTGTCTAACCCGTCACACACTGTTCTTTCTTTGCTCTGACAAGGAAATAATGGAGGGATGGCAGTGACACGCTGTGTGTTTAAAAAAACATGTGACGAAATTGAGACATGACTCGCATGCCAGGAAATTAACCCCTTGAAAGTGTGTAATTCACTGGGTTTTAGTACATTCGGAGTTGTTCAGACATCAGTACTGATTCCAGAACATTTTCATCACCCCCTGCAGAAACCCTGTACCCACTGGCAGTCACTTCCCGTTTTCCTCCGATCTGTCCCCACCCAGTCCTCGGCAACCACTCCGTCTTTCTCGATTTGCCTGTTCTGGACATTTCATGGAAATAGAATCATATATGTGGTCCTTTGTGTTTGGCTTATTTCACTTAGCATAATTTTTTCCAGGTTTGTTCATGTTGTAGCACAAACCATTGCTTCATTCCTTTTTATGATTGAACTAGAGGCCTGGTGCATAAAATTCGTGTATTCGGTGGCGAGAGGGAGGGGGTCCTGTCAGCCCGGCCTGTGCCCTAAGCCGTCAGTTGGACATCCTTAGTGCTGCTGTGGGGATGGGAAAGGTCGATATGCATACAGTGGTACCTCGAGATACGAGTGCCCTAACATCCGAGATTTTTGAGATACGAGCCGTCGAGCGATTTTTGCTTTGAAATACGAGCAACAGTTGAGATAGGAGTCATCGTGCGGATCGGCCGGCTGCACACGACCCACCGGTTTACCACGACTTGAGTGTCTCATAGTTTCCCACACCTCAAGGTTACGGAACGAATTAAACTCGTATCTCGAGGTACCACTGTAGTGCTTTTCTTTATTTTTGGTGTGTGTGCATGTGTGTGAAAATGGGGAAATAAACATACTTTTAATTGCATGGATCACATCAGATTGCTGTCTGGAAGGCAAGGGGGCAGGGGAGGCAGCTTCACAAGCAAAAATGTAAACATGAAGGGGAGCCTCCAAGAGAATCACGTTTCCCAGAGACGCCCCCTGTGCAAAAGGGTTAACGCTTTGAAATGAACGGGTGTGATAGTGCGGACTCAGCAGGACCCAAAAGCAGGAATGTAGAAAGGATCAGAGTCAGGAGCGGGCCCAGGCCACCTTCACCACCCCCAGGATCCCTGATTTCCGATCGTCCGCAGGCCTCTCAGCCTCCAGCGTTTGGGACCAGACGTTTTCCTCTCGCTCGACCTGGGTGCTGTCAGGAGCCCCTGAACAACCGACTGGGACAAGGACCGGTCTTCCTTACTCATCTGGTAAGTCTGCCTCAAGCGTCCTCTCTGCTTCCAGCTCCTTCAGCCATAGGCATTGACGGTGTATTCCAAGGCCTGAGAGCGAGCGCATTAAAACACATCCGGCCCAGACCGGTTTGGCTCAGTGGATAAAGTGTCGGCCTGCAGACTGAAGGGTCCCGGGTTCGATTCCGGTTAAGGGCATGTATCCTGGTGGCGGGCACATCCCCAGTGGGGGGCGTGCAGGAGGCGGCTGATCGATGTCTCTCTCTCTCTCTCGTTGATGTTTCTGACTTTCTATCCCTCTCCCTTCCTCTCTGTAAAAAATCAATAAAATATATATATTTTAAAAAAACAAAAACACATCCGCACACATTATCCCAATTGGTTTAACAACATCCATGAGGTAAGACCTTTAGACCCAGTGGTGCTTTTCTAAAGGTTCAGAAGTCTGTTGATCCTTTGCTAGGGGGAGATCGGACTCCAGAAAGCATCACTAAAAAATAAAAAAGTCCACTGGCTTACGTGAAATGGCTGGTGTAGGTAAAAATTGAGAATGAGTTTCATGAACTCAAAAACTGTTTTCCAATTCTTCTGTTGTACAAGGCCTCGGATTAGAGCCTGATTGTGCATTACAGTCTTTTTAAAAAAAATATGCTTTTATTGATTTTAGAGAGAGAGGAAGGGAGAAGGACAGAGTGATAGAAACATTGCTGACAGAGAAACATCCATTGGCTGCCTCGTGCACGCCCCTACTGGGGATTGAGCCCAGGTTTTGGGTCGATGCTCAAGCCCTGACCTACACTGGCCAGGCAAAGCCTTTTTCTATCAATGCAATGATAGCACTCCAGTGATAAACTCTTCACTTTAAAACATATATATATTTTATTGATTTTTTACAGAGAGGAAGAGAGAGGGATAGAGAGTTAGAAACATCGGTGAGAGAGAGACATCGATCAGCTGCCTCCTGCACGCCCCCTACTGGGGATGTTCCCGAAACCAAGGTACATGCCCTGACCGGAATCGAACCCGGGTCCCTTGAGTCTGCAGGCCGACGATCTATCCACTGAGCCAAACCGGTTTCGGCTCAATTTTTTTTAAAACTCAGTGTTGGCAGGTGTAGTAATATGGAAACTGTTTGCAAACACATATTCCCAAAGAGGTTCTGAAGCTAAAGAAAGAAAAAATCCAGTATTAGTGGGTGCTCCTGTTCCCGGCCCCCATTTCAGTTAAAGGGTAGAGTCTTATGGAGGTAATGTCCCACATGTGAATGAACATCCCCTTCAAAATACACAGACTCTTCTAATTCCTTTCAGTGCAAAAGGCAGGCAGGCATTGTCAGCCAGATGTGCTGAGATTTCTCGCGAGGTCACATTCTTGAGAAAATATCTGAGTAGCTGCCAGATACGTCATTATTTTGAAAGAGAAAGGCATGATCTAGTAAACATTTCTGTCTAATGTTATGTCCAAAACACTTGGATCAAGCAGTCCAGGTGAGAGCTTGCATATTGGAATTCAAACTTGGACTGCTAAGGGAGGTGCTCATAAGGATTGGTATTTTCTTTAAAAATAAAATAAATACTTCATTTTGGAAAATGCAAACATAAATAGATTGATGTAAATCTTCCTTTGTACCCGTCACTCAGCTAAAACAGTTGCCAATATTTTACAATTCTTGTTTCAAACAAATCACTCCCTGTTTTTTTCTTTTGTGTCTTGAGTATTGTAATGCAAATTCTAGATAGGATGGTTTCGCCTGTAGGGAATATAAAATGCATCTATATGGCTTGATTTGTATAAAGACTATGTCATTACCACACTTTAAAAATAAACAGTATCATTAAACACAATCTAATGCCCAGTCCACATTCAAATTCCCCTTATAGTTGACTTTGTTTTTGTTTGTTTTGTTAATCCTCACCCGAGGAAATTTTTCTCACTGATTGCTAGAGAGAGTGGAAGGGAGGGAGGGAGGTGGGAGAGAGAGAGAGGAACATCGATGTGAGAGGGACATATCGATTGGTTGCCTCCTGCATGTGCCCCAACTGGGGTGGGGATCTAACCTGTAACCTGGTATGTGCCCTTGATTAGGAATTGAACCCGTGATCATTAGGTCTAACCACTGAGAACACTGGCCAGGGCTCTGACTTAGTTTAAAATTTTTTGTATTACGGGAAATTCAGTGATGAGGGAGAATCATTGATTAGGTGCCTCCTGCACGTCCCACACTGGAGATCAAGTCTGAATCCGGGCATGTGCCCTGACTGGGAATCGAGCTGTGACCTCCTGGTTTGTAGGTCAATGCTCAACCAGTGAGCCGTGTCGGCCGGGAAAATCTCTCACTCTAAATATCTTACAAACTCCTCATCCCCTGCCCTCAGTACCTTCTCACCCTGGCCTCCCTTCAGGTGAGTTCATTTTAGAAGAATCTCTCCTAAGTTTGATGTTTCCTCTGAATAATTTTCCATCCACTGGTCCCCACTCTGCTCGTTGGCTATCCTTGTATTCAGAGTTGAGCCCAGTCTCTCTCCCTATTGCAAAACCTCTGTGTAGTAGTCCTTGAATAAAGTCTGCCTTACCATCTTTAACACATATCTGAACAATTATTTTCTTTCACACTCGCTGAAATTGAGATGTGCTACAAATGTGAAACACGTACCAAATTTCAAAACTTAGTACAAAAAAGAATGTAAACGGTCTCTTCAGTAATTTCAGGTGGACATGATAATATTTTAGATAGAGTGGGTTAAATAAGCGTTAGCACGATGAATTTTACATACAGTGGTACCTCGAGATACAAGTGCCCTAACATACGAGATTTTTGAGATACGAGCCATCGAGCGAGCGATTTTTGCTTTGAAATACGGGCAACAGTTGAGATACGAGTAATCACGTGGATTGGCCGGCTGCACATGACCCACCAGTTTACTGCGACTCGAGCGTCTCATAGTTTTCCACGCCTCAAGGTTACGAAATGAATTAAACTCATATCTCGAGGTACCACTGTACTTATTTTTAGTTGCTTTTAAATTGGCAACTAGAAGATAGAAAGTGACATAGTGTCTTGCGTTGGACAGTACTGAGTTAGACTTGATGAAATTGAGGTTTGCTTCTTTTGGCGATTGTACTTCCTAGGTGGCATTGCGTATGACCAGCCCAGCCAGAAGCACATGATGTCTGATTCTTTTTGTATGTTAGCAGCCTTTGATGATCAATGTTTGGATTGATTTATTCATTAGGGGTTGCAAAATGTTGATATTTTAATTCTGTCATTCCTTTGTAATCCCGTTTCATCTATTCTTTGGTCCATTGGTGGGACAGTTCCATAGCAAAGGCAAGACTGATATTGGATTCTTTCTCTTTATTAATTCTCAAAACCATCTCACAAGCCATTGATAGACTTTAAAAATATATGAGTGCTTATTTTTATGTGCTTGTCGGAACAATGTACAAAGCTTCCATAGCAATGAAGATGCAGGTTTGTAAGCAAATTGAATATTTCTGCTTGCAAACATAATAAATTACTTGTAGTCTTTAAAAAATATCTCTTAATTCTTTATTGTTTGAAGTATTACATAAGTTTCCTTTTCCCCTCATTGGCCTCTCCCTGGCTGCCTCCAACCCCCAGCACATGCCCTCACCCCCGCCTGCTGTCTGTGCCCATTGGTTATGCTCATATGTATGCATCCAGGTCCTCTGGTTGATCTCTTACCCCCTCGACACCCTACCTTCCCTCATGGGTTGGACAGTCTGTTCGTTGCTTCTTCTGATTTTATTTTTGCTCATCCGTTTATGTTCATGATAGTCCACAAATGAGTGAGATCATGTGATATTTGTTTTTCTCTAACTGGCTTATTTCGCTTAGCATAATGCTCTCCAGTTCCATCCATGCTGTTGCAAATGGTAAGAATTCTTTTTTTTTTTAATTTACAGTAGTGTAGTATTCCATTGTGTAGATCCGTGGTTGGCAAACTGTGGCTCGCAAGCTACATGCAGCTCTTTGACCCCTTGAGTGTGGTTATTCCACAAAATACCACGGCTTGGGCGAGTCTATTTTGAAAAAGTGGCATTAGAAGAAGTTTAAGTTTAAAAAATTTGGCTCTCAAAAGAAATTTCAATCCTTGTACTGTTGATATTTGGCTCTGTTGGCTAATAAGTTTGCCGACCACTGGTGTAGATGTACCACAGTTTTCTTATCTACTCATCTGCTGATGGGCACTTAGGCTGTTTCCAAATCTTAGCTATGGTGAATTGTGCTGCTGTGAACCTAGGGGTGCATATATCCTTTCTGATGGGTGTTTCTGATTTCTTGGGATATAGTCCTAGAAGTGGGGTCACTGGGTCAAATGGGAGTTCCATGTTTAGTTGTTTGAGGAAACTCCACGCTGTTCTCCACAGTGGCTGCACCAGTCTGCATTCCCACCAGCAGTGCACGAGGGTTCCTTTTTCTCTGCATCCTCGCCAGCACTTGTCGTTTGTTGATTTGTTGATGACAGCCATTCTGACAGGTGTGAGATGGTATCACACTGTCGTTTTGATTTGCATCTCTGGGATGATTAGTGACTTTGAGCATGTTTTCATTGTGTCTCTTGGCCTTCTGCATGTCCTTTTTCAAAAAGTGTCTATTTAGGTCCTTTGCCCATTTTTTAATTGGATTGCTTATCTTCCTTTTGTTTAGTTGTAACAAAAATAAATTTTGCAGATTAAACCCTCATGGGAGATAACATTGGCAGAGGGCTTTCTTGTTTTGTTGATGCTTTCTTTTGCTGTGCAGAAGCTTTTTATTTAGATGTAGTCCCATTTGTTTATTTTCTCCTTAGTCTCCGTTGCCCTAGGAGCTGTATCGGTAAAGATACTGCTATGACCAATGTCTGCTATTTTGCTGCCTATAGCTTTTAAAATTTTTATGGTTCCCGTCTTATGTTTAAGTTCTTTGTTCATTTTGAGTTTATTTTTGTGCATGGTGTAAGTTGGTGGACTAATTTCATTTTTTTGCATGTATCTGTCCAATTTTCCCAACACCATTTATTGAAGAGACTGTCTTGACTCCATTGTATGCTCTTGCCACCTTTGTCAAATATTAATTGGACATAGTGGCTTGGGTCGATTTCTGGGTTCTCTATTCTCTTCCACTGATCTATATGTCTGTTCTTGTGCCAGCACCAGTCTGTTTTGAGAACAGTGGCTTTGTAATACAGCTTGAAGTCTGGTATTGAGATCCTCCTACTTTGTTCTTCTTTCTCAGGATTGCTGCAGCTATTCGAGGTCTTCTTTTATTCCAGATGAATCTTTGGAGAGTTTGGTGTAGGTCTGTGAAATATGCTGTTGGTGTTTTAATGGGGAGTGCACTGAATCTATAGATTGCTTTGGGTATTATGACTTTTTAATGATGCTGATTCTACGAATCCATGAACACGGTATATTCTTCCATTTGTTTATGGCTTCCTCTATTTTTTTGTGTCCTGTAATTTTCTGAGTACAGGTTCTTTACCTCCTTGGTTAAGTTTATCCCTAGGTATCTTAGTTTTTTTGTTGCAGTGGTAAATGGGATTTTTTTTTAGTTTCTCTTTCTGTGAGTTCATTATTGGTGTATAAAAAAGCCATAGATTTCTGGGTATTAATTTTGTATCATGCTACATTGCCAAATTCATTAAAATATATATTTTTATTTCAGAGAGGAAGGGAGAGGGAGAGAGAGATAGAAACATTAGTGATGAGAGAGAATAATTGATCAGCTCCCTCCTGCATTCCTTCTACAACCCAGGCATGTGCCCTGACTGGGGATTGAACCCTGACTTCATAGGTCTATGTTCAATCACTGAGGTACACCGGCCAGGCAATGACTTGTAATCTTCAAGAATTGTCAAGGTTGCCGAAACCGGTTTGGCTCAGTGGATAGAGCATCCGACTGTGGACTGAAGAAGGGTCCCAGTTCGATTCTGGTCAAAGGCATGTACCTTGGTTGTGGGCACATCCCCAGTCAGGGACATGCAGGAGGCAGCTGATCGATGGTCTCTTTCTCATCGATGTTTCTAACTCCCTATTCCTCTCCCTTCCTCTCTGTAAAAAAAAATCAATAAAATATATTTTAAAAAAGAATTGTCAAGGTCATGAGACAAGGTGACCAAGAACTGCTTCAGATGAAAAGAGAGTAAAGGGATGTGACAAATACAAAATGTGTTTCTGAATTGGATCCTGGATGTGGAAGTCCCTCTTCCTCCCATTTTTACTCTGAAGGACAGTAGTAGGACAATTGGTGACAATTGAATAAAGTTTACAGATTAGATAGTTACTTTTCTGATTTTGATAATTGTACAGTGATTATACAAGAGAACCTAAGTTATACGTTTTAGGACATGTACGCTGAAGTACTCAGGGATAAAGGGATAATTATGCCTACCATTTATTCTCAAATGAATCAGAAAAGATATATCTAGAAAGAGAGTAGGAGAGAGAGAGGGAGGGAGAGGGAAAAAGCATACATGGAAACATTTGACGAATCTGGGTGAAATGTATATAGGACTTTTTGTACTATTTTGGAATTTTCTGTGAATCTAAAATTACTGCAAAAAAGGTTAGTAAACTGAATCCTTAGGAGTTTTAAAAACTGCGTTCTCATTATAAGGTTATAAATATATTGTAATCAGTTTACACGCAAAACCATACACTCTGCAAATTTGAGAGCGACTTTGTAAAGAACAACACAATAGTTAGGAACTAGTTCTTTGAAGAGCTGTGTGGCGATTTCGAACCGATCCGTAAATTCTTTGTTATTCCTTTCAAGACCTGGAGGTCAAATCCCCTCTTCTTGAGTGTATGTTGGACTTAGTGACTTGCTTCTAACAAATAGAATATGGCGGAAATGGTATGTCTCCTATGGGACTAGGTCCGTGGTCAGCAAACTGCGGCTCACAAGCCACATGCGGCTCTTTGGCCCCTGGAGTGTGGCTCTTCCACAAAATCCCACATCCTGGGCGAGTCTATTTTGAAGAAATGGCATTAGAAGAAGTTTAAGTTTAAAAAAATGTGGCTCTCAAAAGAAATTTCCATCGTTGTCCTGTTATCTGGCTCTGTGGACTAATGAGTTTGCCGACCACTGGCCTAGGTCATAAAGGACCATGTGCCTTAGGTCACTAGCTCTGGGCTAAGTCAGTGCCTGTCCCGAAGCCACGCAGGTAGCCTGTGGAGAGGCAGGCCTCCCTCACCAGCCCGGTGAGTGTGCCAACTTGGACACCTGCTAGCAGTGACCGGCTGGCCTTCTAGAAAATTAAAGAAATGAGTGCCAATGTCAGAGAAGACATGGAGTGGAGATAAAAACCATGTCGTGACAGTTGGTTTAATCTAGGAGGAGATTTAGTGGCTAGGGTACACATAAGCCATGAGAGGAAATCTTTTTTTAAAAAATATATTTTGTTGATTTTTTACAGAGAGGAAGAGAGAGAGAGATAGAAAGTCAGAAACATCGATGAGAGAGATAATCGATCAGCCGCCTTCTGCACGCTCCACAGTGGAGATGTGCCTGCAAGCAAGGTACATGCCTTTGACCGGAATCGAACCTGGGACCTTTCAGTCCGCAAGCCGACACTCTATCCAGTGAGCCAAACCGGTCTCGGCGAAAGGAAATCTTGAAAGGCTACTTTGCCCTTGTGTTTCCAGCACCCTTCCGGTCATTCCGACGCCTCCTTTAACGGAAACCAGTCATTCACGGAGCACCCCGTGATTAAGACACGTCCCTTTTCCTTAAAACGCTATTTGGAAGCATCCTTGACTGTGAAAAAAACTGCTTCTCACCTGCCTTGTCCTTCCTTGGTTCCTTTGTTTGTTTCTCTGGCTCTCTCTCTGAGAATGTGATTATTTCACATTTATCTCCACCTCCAGGGACCTGTGGCAGAGTGGGCACCTGAGCGCGGCTTGGCTGGCAGCCTGATGCTTGCATCATGTCGCGGCGCAAGCAGTCGAACCCTCAGCACCTCTACTTGGAGGAGGACCAGAGAGAGCAGCAGCCGCAGGCCCCGCTGGTGCCCGCAGGGGGGGCGGGTGCTCCAGCAAGCAGCCCGGGGACCGGCGAGGACACGAGCGGGGACCACGCGAAAGTCAAGAGACCCTGTTGGCAGCAGACTCACATCTGCGAGCTGTGCTGCGGCGTGTTCTTCACCTTGCAGAAGTTGCTAGAACATAAGAAAAATTGCACCAAACCTACCCCCGTCTTCATCCTGAACGACAATGAAAGGCTGGTGCCCTCGCAAGACTGCAAGCCCGCGCAGGGCTGCCAGCCGCACCCCCCCGGCAGCAAGGACAGCCCCAGGGAGAAGCCAGGCGCCAACGCCGCTCCGGGTTCCAAGGTGAAGGCTTCTCCGCCGCCCGCGTCCCAGGACTCGAGCTACGTACCCAGAGGCAGAGTGGCCAACACTAATGTCACGCTCCAGGCGCTGCAGGGTACCAAGGTGGCAGTGGGTCAGCAGAGAACCAACACGCTGCCCGCCCCCC